>BDDA01000687.1:0-20247 GCA_001662385.1 Chlamydomonas asymmetrica
TGTCACTGTCCCGGTGTGGTTTAGTGCAGCTGTGGCGGATGGAGCAGGGGGCGCCCACATGCAAGCTTCCTCACCAAGAAAAAAAAAAAAAAAAAAAAAAAATCTCCACAACTTCGGCCGCACACTATTACCAGTACAGCTGATAGCCTCATGACTAATTGATTACGCATGATCCTGTTGTGTACGGTTAGTGTGGTAATGCCTGTGGTGTTGAGAATCATGCACGTTCCCCGGCCGATACCCTTCCCAACAAGCACGACGGCAGCCCACTTCCCACCACTGCCACCACTCACCCGTAGACACAGCCACGTACCGACGCAGCCCGTGCATAAGCGCTTCAGCCATGCATGCCAACCCCACAAATCAATGAGGCCTGCATGATGCCCGAACATAAGGCCGCGTGTGCATGCAACAGCTAGCGTTTTGTGCGCCAACCCACACCCAGGCACACCCAGGCAGATGCCGATGGTCCTGTGCGCAGAACTTCAGGTTTTGATTCACTGTGCACCTGTGTGTACTTGTCAGGATGCGACCACTCTAACCACTCTGCCAATATGCTGCCACACAACACTGTGTGCGCTGCTTACTTGCTTAACCTCTGCTTCGCCAAGTTGCAAACGTTAGCGGCATGCATCGTGGTGCACAGACTTTATGGGACAGTACTTACACTGTGTTGGTGTAGCACGTCAAGCACCGACACGTACACCAAGCATGCATGCATGCGCAAGCGATTGCTTCATAGTTCACATACTCCCGTCCAAAAGAAGGAACGTGCCAGACGCTTGCTGCACACGTCCTCGCTGGATGGTGCGCGCCGCATCGCTGGCATGCATGTCCTGTTCAAATGCATGGTGCAGGCCCTCACGCTTGGCTGGTCAGCGCTGCCACGTGAGTGTTGCAAGCCTCGCACACACAGGTTGGCAACAGCTCTCACACAAGGCGCAGCCAGACGAGTGAGGCGACCTTAGGTGCATTCTGCGGAGGTGGCCGCAACAAGTTACAAAAAGGTTATGATGCTTTGGGGATCCGATACGGTACTTGCACGGCGGCTTACTCCCTGAGTGATGAAGGCGTGCAATCAAGCAACGATACGCAACCATCCTCCTATGAGCAACGGGTGCGGCCGCTGTGGCCAGGCGTGTCGGTAACAATAACATGCACGATGGCCTGGAGATCAACAGAGACTGGTAGTAAGGGGGTACATATGGTTGTTTGTATTGGCTTGGTAAGCATAGGGATGTAGGATAGGCTCATCCAGACCGCAGCCGTTGGGGAGCGAGGCGGTGGTGCGCATCCGTGCGTGACAGATCACGCACTTCAGGCAGCCAGCAACTCGCTCCCAAGCCCGTTGTGTGCGTACTACGGTCAGACCCTGGGACGTTGTTCCTGGCACCAGGCACAGGAGTAGTAGGCACGCGAAAGGAGCGCGAGCAGCAGGGAAACCGATAAGAGGCGCACATTTCCGCAGCTTGAGTTAAGCATGCGCGTGGACAAATGGACACAGATGATAATTGATCAAGGCAGGTAATAATGCATGTCTGGTAGTCTCGAGGACTGAGGAACATTTCGCGTTGCACATCACTGGCAGGAGCACAGGGCAGGTGGGAGCCCTGATCACACCCGCTGGACACACAGCAGCGCATTTCCGACTGATGCATAATGTTGAGCACGTGTGGGCGGTTGATGGGCAAGGCTCTGCACGGTTATCTGGCCAGCCAAAATGTCTGATCACGGACCTGGGACTGGTGCATGACACACCTGCGCACCACTACGGAAAATCATTGATCGGGAGCAGAATGGATAGGGAGTTTTGGGCCGAAACCAAAGGGGGTCTCCCTGTCTTGAACCCTGTCTTGAACCCTCCACGCTGGTAGTCACCACTCAGTTCATGACGATACGGGTAGGTCGGCACATTCAACATGGCAGCACCATCAGCAAGGCATCATCGGCAACCGTATGACGGTGCTGCGTGGCACGTGCATTCGGAACGCATCAAAGCAGCGGCAGGACCTTTGTGCAAGGCAGGCCTTTGCTGTGTATCATGCATAAGAAAGTAATTAGTAGACGGCACTACGAGGATGAGGAGATCACTACCCTCATCCAGGAATGCCCTGGTCAGCCAAGTGCTGTAGAGTCAACCACTATGGGGGTGATGGCATACGCAGCAACGCTGGAGATGATGCGCTGGATGGGTGGAGCGGGGCGAATCCTGACCGAGCTCTTGAGGGCAGGACGCAGTACAGTACGTGACACCACCACCCGGGAGACTGTGCCCCACTTTCATTCTCAACAGCAAGCTAACCCGCGTGGAAAAACACGCTGCCGCAACATGGTGAATGCCGCGAGGAACGCTACGCCCTCTCGAATATGCTGGCAAATGGGCAGGTGAGGAGAGTCCTTCACGTCGCAGTTGCGCGGCACAGCGTAGCACGTTCGGGGCGGGGCGTTCGCAATGCCGAGAAGGACGCAGCAAGGTCAGCAGTCCTAGCCACCAGCAGCGACCGGTGGGCGAACCTGAAGCCTCAACAGCGCACGCTGTTGTTGCCAACGCCAGGCAAAGCAGTAAGCGGGCAGGGCAACGCTGGTACGCTTGGCCAACGCACGCAAATTCAATTTGATGCATAGGAGGTAGAGAGACCACTTCCGCATATAGTGCTGGCAAGGCTGTCAAAGAGTATTACCTGTGTGTATTACTTACGCATCAGTCCATGATTCAAGTGTGCCATGGAGGCTTTCATGCAGTTGAGTGGCATGAAAGGAAATGGGGACAACGCGCGACGACGGGGTGTGGGGCATGAGAAAGGCAACTCAGCCGACGGACCCCTTTGGTTGCAGCATGCATATCAAGCATGTAGCAGCAATGTAAGGAGACCGGGTGTCTGCACTATTGTGGTGAAATGGAGTCGGTGTAACGCCAACACAATGCGAATCGTCACGCGCGCTGGCTTTACGAAGCACTCTGGTGGCCGGGATGGTGGATGAAGCGGATGAATTTGCTTAGAGGTATCATCGCAATGTGAGAGGACACCGCCTGCTGGTGCAGTGGTGCTACAAGCAAGCATCAATGGGGTGTGCCCGGGTAGCGCTGGTCACACACGAATGCAGGTCATGCCAGAGCATGCCAAGACGCACCCGCGCCGCTCCCACCTTGTAAGTATAGGGATTCACACCAACTAACGCCATGAAGCAACGCAGTGCCAGTAAATCGACGTGCAGGTAGGGCAGGCGGTTGCCAAGTTGGGTGCGCACGTACGCACGATATTGTACGCAGGAGCGTGGGTGGAGCGAATGGAGCCCGCCCAGCAGTGCATGCCGTGTACCGCGTCTTTGGTTGCATCCCATCCATCACGCGTCCAATACATGTCGCAAACAACCGCTGTCAATACGCGGCGGTCGCTCAGCGCCTGGCAAGCACGCAAGGGCCACAACAGTTTCCAGACGGTGTGCGCTCTCGCATTACCCTCGGCCCCTACCACTTTGCGAGCAACCGCGCTAGCTGCAGAGCAGGCTCGAGCCTATTCGCAGCACGTCAGTCAGTGATCAACCAGGCCCGTTGCCAGTTCCAGCCTTCCAGGTCGCCACCCCGCCCACGCCCACGCTTCCAAGGCTTCATCCCTGCCCATGTCCTATCGCGCAACGTGTGCCCCTGGAGCGCATATGTAGCGCCCCGTACCCTTGACCCTGCCTGGAGCCTGGGGCTGGAGTAATGCCAGCAGACAGCAGGCAGCCCTGTGGTCCCATCCATTACCATTCTCCTCATCATCCTCTCAATGACTGTTCACTGCCATTGTAACTTGTAAGGCAGTCCAACAACGCCCCTGGCACAGTCCCTGCCGTTTGGCACAGCGTAGAACAGGGCACTCCGCATGGAGAAGCGAAGGGGAAGCAAACATTTGTTGTGCTGTACCGGTAAAGCAAAGCACGCACGCAATCGCGCTTTAAAGCAATGCAAGGCCTAGCCGCTCAGCTCAGTTGGGCGCGTGTATGCGCTTGCTGGTGGTGCGACTCGTACGCGCGCGGATGCATGCATTTCTGAGAACGCATACAGTGATCTCCCCCCCAGTCAGGGGCTTGGGCATTTTATGCCACAATGGCAATACGCACAGTACATGATCGACGCATTCAGAACGCGCGTGCGTCACATAACCTATACAAGAATGCAGCACAATAGCGCTCAAAGGTGTGTGGCCACCATGAATGGCGCATATGTCTTCAAGCCTTTCTCACGTGGCTGTCGGTAGCGGCAAGCCGCGACTGAGAGCCTCTGCGCAAACACACATCAGTTCTTGGAGGAGGAGCGGTGGTGGCGGTATAGTCGCCTGAGCGACGATGCTCCACCCAGCAGTTCAAATGTGTACACAAGGACGCACTAGGAACGCAATTTGCAAGGCGCTCAGATGTTTCGGCTATAGCTGCCGGTCACACAACTGAGTGCATGAATGAATATGGCGCTTGTATTGGTGGCAAGTACCGATAGAGACGTGGATGACAGCTGTTTGGCTTGGCAGTGGGCTTGGCAGTGGGCTCGGCAGTGGGCTCGAGCTCACAGGCCATGATGGCATCAGGTAGACATGATATACGGCAAACGCACGACACTGCTCACCAATGCTCTGTTCAAGCAGCATGATTGCAACACTGCAGGTGGGTGGGTAGGGAGGGGAGGGGATGAATGCCACGGCAATGTAGGTACTGTAACAGTGTAAAGACGTGCTTGTCGAATTGGTGTCTCCCTCACAGGGTGCCAGGCGAGTGTCCTCCATCGAGTCCCAAGGAGCCGGCAGATGTGGAGGCGCCGGGGGCCGAGCTGACCTGCTGTGCATTGTAGGGGGCGCTGGTGTTGTCGCTGCCGGCAGCACTGTTGGCGGATTGCTTGCCTGAAAGACGTGCCTTGAACAGACCTGCATGGGCAGGGAATGCGGCATTTTGGGGCCCAGACCGCAGCAGCAGAAGCAAGGGGTGCAACCATGCCACCTGCATGCTTGTCTGCCTAGGATTTCCCCTCCATCCCCATCACCACTCAGTCCGTTACCCACGATAAAACCTCTCACCGTACCGCAGTATGATTACTGCGGTACATCGTACCGCACTGGGTTACTGTTATGAGCATGGCACAAGTAGCAGGGGCGTGTAGGATGGTGGTGATGCTACCGTACGCGCTAGGTTACTGGATGCGGTTGTGGCGTGTGCGCACCTCGGGTCAAGCGGGCGACCGCAGGTAGCCCAGCAAGAGCGCCGCTGTGGCCCGCCGCCCCATCGCGTGGCGACACCACCACCTCCTCCAACGCCACCGGCAGCGTGCTTTGAGACACCGCCTTGTTTGCCAGGGCCTTTTTCGCCAAAGCGTTCAGCGCCGCCTGCGTCTGGGGCGTGCTGCTAGACGTTGCCGCTGCCGCGGCGGTGTTACTGATATCCCCATGCGAAGGGGAAACAGGGCCCTGCGGTGAGCGCCGCTGGTGCGGGGAGAGGCGCGGAGCCGGGATCTGCGCTCCTGAGATGCGCTTGGTTGAGGCCTGCACCGATGGCGCCGCGCTCGCAGCGATCTGCAGCACGCAGCATCGTGGTTGGCCCCCACAAACGCATCAGTGCACAGTGTGTGTCTGTGTCCTTGGCGGGCGATCAGCATGCGCGCCTCCACCCTGTATAATCACGACCGACAGCTGCTCCTGCAGCTCCGAGACCGCAATCCTTGCTGGCGGCATTCCGCCATGCAAGCCATCCAACCAAAGCCCCGCATGGGTCATTCACTCACTCACTCACTCATGTGCACACACACCTGCGTTATTGTGCACACTGCATGGCCTCACGGGAATTCATTTCAACACACCTCTTTTTCCTTCCAATAGTTGTAGTTGTCAAGTACGCCCTGAATCATGGGCTTGGTGCCTGGGAATGCGTTGGCGAGGTGCTGGTAAAGCGGGTTGACCACAAACTCGTAGAACCTGTCATCGGGACACACATACCGTATCAGCAAACGCTGCGTTACAAACCTCCATGTTCGTGCCACGTGTGGCTTGGGATGTACGTAGCAAAAACCTGCAAAAGCTCTGGCCTATCGGAAGCCAGCACAAGCGGAAGTTACGCTTGACAAAACCATTCAGGATAATGTGCAGCTGAGGTTGTGAGTTGGCGATGGGTCTTGCAGCAGAGGATCAAGCCGCAATACCTCAAAAACTTCAACAAGCATGATGCGGGGTGTTGATGCATCCAAGTAGCTGCACTACAGCAGTGTGCCTGATGCCTGCTGGTGCCCGCTTTCCTCCCGTGCAGCATGTCTGCGTGTGGCTCAGCTCACCCGACTTGGCTCTTGGATGCGCCCTGCTTGCTGCGGTCCATCAGCGGGCTGATCGGCAGGCCCAGCTCGCGCTCCTTGTCACCCTGCAGGGTTTAGGGTTTAGGGTTTAGGGCACGACACAAAGACGCACCACGCATGCACACCAGGTCAACTCAAGACACCACAGTCAATATCATGGGCCAGGTGCGGCCACTATCGACACGCGTGCGCGTGCTGCATCAGATACTGCATGGAGCATGTGTATCTTATACACGCACAGTGTAAAGCAACACACGCGGCTTGCTATTCCAGGCTGCCATCACAAGCACCGTTGCATGGTTCTCACTATGAGGGGTTCTACCAACCATAACCCAGGGCTGTGCAGCACGCGCCTCATGCAGGTGAATGTGCAGATTTGACATTTCCTTAACAGCACGCTGGCAGGAGGTGTTGCATATGCAGGGGGTTTGGGCAGGAGGTTCGGGCAGGAGGATTTGTACACGTGGTGCACGTGGAAGTACAGGGGGGGACAGTACAGGGGGAACAGCACTGGAACTAGTACCTGTCGGAAGAATTCCTCCTCCAGGCCAGCCAGCCAGCGCTGGTGCACGACCAGGGAGGCGCCCGTGTGACCCAGATCGGCGCACTTGATGGCCATCTGCAGCGCCACCAGCCTCTCCGCCTCGCCCTTGGGCTCCAGGGGGCGGGCCGCGGGCGAGGCGCACTCGCCGGTGCCGCCAGAACCAGTGCCCCTGCGCCGATTGCATGCCGCGGGCAAAGAATGCGTTAATGCAAGGCATGTCTTCATCAACAACAGTCGCCCAAGCGCTGCTTACCGCATGCACGCAGCTGCTAGGGTGCACGCTAGAGGGTAGCGGCTGGCACCAACACGCGTGCATATGCGCTGCCAGGCAATGACATGCTGGCAGCGACATGCAGGCAGGAGCACATGCATGGAAAGCGCTTGTTTGCTAAGAACGGTGCATAACAGCGGACCACCGCACTGCCAAGACCCGACCGTGCTGGAGGAAGGTAGCGATGCGCTTTCCCAGCAGGCGTCAGTGCTGTCATTGCCTGAGCTTGCCATCCATCCCTGCGCCCCCCTCTCTCCCATGCATGTGTGGCTTCTCTGAACCCCTCTCGAGGGCGGCCTTGGGCCTCTGGCTGGATTGCCGAGCGTAAACAACAACCACTTACTTGCCGTCCCCGCCGCCCCCGAGCACCATCTTTTCAGCATCCAGGGTCACCGTGGTGGTGGCAGTCGGCGCGTTGGCGTGGCCCGCAGATCCTCCCGAGCCTGAGCTTGCGGTTGCGCTGGAGCCAAACATGCTCGCGAACTGGCTGACCAGGCTGAAGTGCTGCTTCATGTCGGTGGCGAGGATGAGCTCCACCATAAGCCGCCGCACTGTCAGGAAGTCACCCGGCGCCAGGTCTGCACATGAGAACGCGCGAGCCAATCAGGGCTTGTTCTCACCAATTAAGGCGAGCCAACAGCCGGGTAAGGGCTATGCCCGTTCAGTCAAGGGGTGACACTCGAAACTCGGACTCGGGGCGACCCTTGGAACGAGGCAAGCCCTCGGACGGCCACTGTCAGGATAATGGCTGAAGGTTTGTAGGTCGTAGGCCGGCACACATGCGGCAGGCAGCAGAGTACATGTTGCCCGCACCGCCCAACAGACACGCACGCTGCACCCATTCATCCTGTGATCTGACAGCCACGCAGTAGATTGACCCACCACTGTCGCTTTCTGGCCCCTTGGCATGAAAGGCGCAAGTCAGGCTCAAAAGGCTGACACGGCCAAGTCCTACGACACAAGTACCGAGGCAATATGCCGAGTCAGGCGCTTCCTCCATTCAGTACAAGCACTCACTGGCGAGGCAGTCTGTGCTTGGCTTGTGCAGCAGCGTGAGTGTTGAGGAGGCGTGGTGGTTCTCCAGCGGCGCGCGGTCGTTGTATAGCAGCGCCAGCGGGTGGTGCGTGGTGATGAGGAAGTCGTTGGTGAGGCCCACGTGGCCGTAGTCGTGGCCAGCCTGAGAAGTCACGCATGAACAGCAACACGTCACGCAGGATGCGTTATCAGCAGTACTCGGCATGGCATGTGGTTATCAGCAGTACTCGGCATGGCATGTGGTTATCAGCAGTACTCGGCATGGCATGGCATTTGGTTGTGTAAAAGCCGGGTGAGGGGATGTCATGCATGTGCTGGCACATGGTGCCTGGGGCACAGCCCACAAGCATCCATATTCTATTCGTGTGGCATGTGGTTGAGCTCGGCCTGCCAGCCAGAGGCCTATAGGGCTGCCCTCCAAGAGAGAATCAGAGTCGCCAAGCATGCATGCATGCATGGGAGAGCGGTGGGGTGAGGGGGGCTGTCCTGCTGTCTTTGGTGTTCACAGCTGTCTGCCTTTGACATGTATCGCATGGGGTTGAGCGTAAATCTCAGGACAGCGCAGCATGCACACACCTTAACGCACACACTCGCACGCTTGCACTTGCCCAGTACCCTGCGCCCACGTTGTGGTGCATGCATCAACAAGCCGCCATGCGGCTAGGATGGCTCAGCTCACCGCTGCCAGGTAGCAGGCCAGCATGCGCAGCGGATCCACGTATCCCCCCAGCAGGCCGCCATGCGTGACGATGACGTGCATGGACTGCAGCACGTCCGCCGCGTGTATGGCGCTGTGGTAGGGGTTGTTGATGTAGCCATCCTCAAGCGTCCGCAGGTACCTGCACGCATTAGCGACACACACATCCACAGCGTAACGCAGACAACGCACACATCACCTGGAAACCCACCACCCCTTTGAACAGGCTGGTAATCGGGTGAGGATCGGGCATGAACATGCATGGGGTCAAAAACCCACGCATCACGTCTGGGGGCCCTCACGCACCTGGCGAGCGTCATGGGGTTGAGTCCGAGGCGCTGGATGAGCCCGGCGCGGCACACCAGGAAGTAGGACAAGGCGGACAGCGCGTGGCCCTGAGCACAGGAAGGCACAGCACGGCACGGCACGGCACGGCACGGCACGGCAAGCACGACAGTGTAAGAAACACAGTAATACAGAGTGAAGGTGGTACACAGGGCAGCGTGTTGCTGTATTGTGTGGTGTATGTCGCTGTGCTGACCCATGATGTGCTCAACAGGCACCATACACATGCAGGAATGGTAATGATAACACATGGATGGACTATGAGCTGAAGAGCTTAAGATGATGATCGGAGCGGTCAACCCGCACACAAACCATACTTGCAGCCACAGGCAGCGTGAAGCACATGAGCTCAGCAGCAGCAGCAGCAGCAGGCATCCTTGCATTCACTCACCTGAGTGGCCTCCTGCAGGGCAAACGCATCGAATTGCCAGTTGTCAGCGCTGGCGAGCACCTTCTCCGCAGATTCCACGATCGAGGCCGACACCCGCGTCGGTAGCGGCGGCGCCGGCGCGTACTCTCCCACACGCCTCCCCATAGCGCCCATGCTGCTGCTGTTGATGAGCAACGACGTGCGGCGCACGCGCGCCATTGGAGGTTCAGGAAGGGGGACGTCGCCGCTTCCGTCCATGTGTGCGATGCTGCGCAACGTGCTGGGTGAGTGGCGCTCGCTGCCCCGGCTGGTCGTGAGCTGCTGCATCTCCGAGGGCTGCTGAAATTGCTGCACATGCGTAATGGTTGGCACAGGGGCAAATGCACGACATGTAGATTTAGATTTAGAGTCTTTATGTTTGGAGCTTTCTAGCCGAGGCCGACACTCCCCTCAGACGAGGACAGAAAACTCTCGCAGGTGCGAGTCAAGCAAACAGGCAACAACACGACATGTATGGGCCAGCCCATCTTCCCGTTCCCGGAACATGACCATTACACACTGAGTTCATGACACACTGTTGCGTGAGGTGCACGCTTCAGAACAGGCATCCTTAACTCATTATCCATGCCCTTTGAACACCATTCCATTCCAGCAGAACAGTGGCAGGGATGCTCGAGGCGCTCAGAATGCGGCTGTACGGTATGCACGGCAATGCTGGTGTGGCGCCTGCCTTACCGTGCGCGCACCGGCCACCATGGCCATGATGTTGCGCTCACGCACCCCGTCCGTCCTGCGACCCAGGAGCACGGATGTTGCAGGCAGGCAGACACTTAGTCGCTGAGAAGGCCTGAAAAAAAGCCTCCTGCTTCGCAAAGCTGCAAGAACAGCAATGCAGCTCCTGCCTGAAACGACAGGCTCACGCTTGCAGGGGCTACCATAAAGCCACCCACACCACTGCTACGCCTCTACACACAGTGAAGGCACAGTCCAAGAGATGCATGCAACAGGGGGGAAAACAAGTGCAAAGTGCTGCCGTCGACCAGCAAACCCACCCCACTGACGCGTTCTTGGCCGTGCGCATATCCGTGACGGACGCCGACGCGTGAAGGTCCTTGACGCTGAACTCCTCCTCTTCCCTCGCTGCACCGTCCTCCATCGCCCTGGAGGAGGGTGCACCCCCGCCCAGCAGGCGGCCTGCAGCGGGAACAGCCAGCAGGCAGCAGCGTTTAGGGTTAAACAGCTCGGGCTCAGGGGTCAGGGCTTTAGGGTTTAGGGTTTAGGGTTTAGGGGTCAGGGCTTGAGAATGCAGGTACACAAGTTGATGATTCAGCGTGCCGGCCCAGCAGGCGGCCTGCTGCGGGAACAGTCAGCGGGTGCAGGCCAGGTGCAGGCCGCGGCAAGCATCAAGTCGAGCGCAACAGTGAGCGCTCGGCGCTGTTCACTAGACGCCGCCTTCGCACTCACATGGCAACCCCCCTGCATTGCCATCCACACATATGGCCGTCGTGCTTTCGTGTGCGTGCCAATTGCAACCAGTTGCGTACAAATCAATTGGGTACAAATCTTATGCAGTAAGTGCGTACAGGATGCTGGTGCGGTGGCGGCATATTGCTTTCAATTTGTTCATACGAAAGAACAGAACATCCGTCAAAACCGTCAAAAAGCCAACGCCGTTGTCAAGGGGTGAAGGGGCGGTCAGCGCACCTGCAACACCTGCCAATGCGGCAATGGTGGAACGGCGCCTCGGCATCCTGCGGTGCGGAGGCATGGGCGCCTGTATAATCCCGCTGTTGCTGTGCATCGGGCCACCGCCTGCACCCGCCGCTGCAGCAGCTGCGTCCGCCTGCTGGAGCGCAGAGGCGCTGGAGTTGGAGTTGGGGGCGGCGCCCGCAGCCGCAGAGCTGCAGCACAGCACAGATAACACACACACAGCGTGACATACTGACACGCCATGCAGGCGCAATTGATGGTATGGCTTGCAGCGAACAGCATCACGACGGCACTCAGTGCCTGAGTGGGTGCATTCGTGTGTGTACTGTGCGTGTGGGGACCGGGCCATGTTGTACTGATGCGTTCGGAGCATGTCGATTGGATGGCATTGCCCCCCACCCCCGCTTGGTCCTTCAGCAGACAAGGCGACATCCAGGCAGCTAATAAGCAGGCCCGCATAATACAGTAGTCAGATACACCTGGCCAGGTGTCTGTATACAGACAGCCTTCCAAGGCCTGTTTGCGGTGTCTGGCTGCCTGCATTGCGGTGCGTGCTGTCAGGTAACCTGCTGCCGATCACGCACGATTACGTATGCACACGCACTTCGGGTCGCAGCCGTTGTCTGCCTCGTCGATTGGGGCCGGGTGTGCGCCTGCGCCGGGCATGAGGTCGATGGAAGGCATCCTTGAGCGGCCTGCCGAATGGCATGTCACACATCATCCCGTGTCAACATGCTTCACTGTGCAGCCTTCGCCGTGGCGTTGCAGCTCTCACCCGCAGCTGGAAAGAGAGCAGCGGCCCCAGGAGCGTTATGTGCATGGGTGCTGGCAGCGTTGTTGATAGATGATGCCATGATGGATCATGAGAGCCATGCAAAACCCACATACTGTACCTCCGATCATCACCAACTGGTGCCAAGCGCACACGCAGGGACTTGCGTTACGTAACAAGGTCAGAGCAAGTGAAGTGCTTGCGCTTGGCAAGCGTACCTCAAGCGGGCAGGTTGCGGTGTGAACTCGCTGGCTACCACACTACCGTAAGCGTTATTCCATATTCCACTTACCGTTCAGCGATGCCATGAGGTTTCGCGCATTTCCACTCGGGCGGTTGTTGCGCCAGCGGGCGCATTCAACCGCAGCCGACCTGTGTGTGTTGCAGCCACCAGGTCGTGTCCAACCCATGCAGGTGGCATCCAGCATGCAGGTGGCATCCAGCATGCAACACCACGAACACACGTCAGCGCTTTGAACGTGAATGTGCAAGCGCACGTCGTGACAGGTGACTGTGCAAGCAGCACGCCCTCCCAGGGATCCAAAACGCAAAGATGATGGATGCCCCGTTACTGACCTACACGCTGCAGAGCGAAAGACCACACCAATGTAACAGCACACGCCCTAGTCGCCACTCACGTGCTGTCTTCCTGGGTACATGACATGGAGCTTGAGTCCGCGACAGGTCCGCTGTCACCCGTTGCGGGCATTGCCATATTGCCCTCATCATGGGATTGCGCCAGCATCGCACGCATGGAGTTCCCAGTGGCACCGGCGCCCGCCCGCCCGCCTCCTGAATTCGGCGGCGCTG
Organism: Chlamydomonas asymmetrica; assembly: GCA_001662385.1. NCBI lineage: Eukaryota > Viridiplantae > Chlorophyta > Chlorophyceae > Chlamydomonadales > Chlamydomonadaceae > Chlamydomonas > Chlamydomonas asymmetrica. Next base: position 12,865 of record BDDA01000687.1, read on the forward strand.
AGAAGTGGGACGGGGTGCTGTGTGCAGCGGTGGCGGCGCTCGGGGCGGGGCCAGCGGTGGCTTCAGCTGCGAAGGCTATGTGGCTGAGCTCCCGGTTTGACTCTGACATGCTGCTGTGTCGCGACATGCCACCCCCCGCGCCCTCCAGCGGCACCACGCTGTTGCCAAAGAGCTTGTCTGCATGACCGCACGCACATAAGTCCACAGCAACACACCGCCAGCGGCTCAGCTAAGCAGCGCTGTCAGTTAAATGTGTGACAGCTAAGCGTGCAGTGCCCTGGGGACGAACAAACCAGGTGGCGGGCCGATTCCAATTGCAGGCATCCCTAGGTCACGCGCCCTTCAGTCAAGCTGCGTGCCGCTGGTTGCAAATGCGCCTGGCCCAGCCTTGCCAGACGCTGCTGCTGTTGCTGCCGCGTTCTAGATCGCTCGGAAGGTTCCCTCGCTATTCTCAATCCCCCGGAAGGTTCCCTCGCACCTGTGATCTTGGCCAGTGACGACTTCTTCACGGGCGGGCTGCGGACCTTGACGGGCGGCTGCACCAGCGCGGGGTCTGGCGGCAGCGGCAGCGCGGTGGGCGTCTGGCTTGCGGAGTTGGGGAACGAGGCGTTCGGGAGCGAGCGCTCCATGCTGCAACAGTCGCGGGGAACGAAAGCAAGCAGTCAAACACAGCAGCAAGCAGGACCGCTCACTAGTTCACGCCTGGAAGGGCTTGGCACTAGACTGCTAGGAGGCCCGCCAGGCTTTCACTGCTGCCAACACCGGAACGGCTCTATGAAGTAAACAGGTGAATCGGAGCAAGCGTGATTGCAGCAGTGAAGCGGTGGCACCAGTGCTCGGTTCTCGCTGTTGGTTTCGGGGGCTTGAGGGCAGTACCCCGCATGCGCAGGGAGCCAGTAGCTCTCTCATCCGCCCACCTGCTCTCCTCCATCGTCTTCCTGCTCCCGCTGCTGGGGCCCTGCGGAGCACCCAGGCTGGGAAGCACGATGGCGCGCGTGAAGGGGCTTGAGATCTGCGTTTCCGCTTGAGCGAACGCGGACTCTGTATCATGCATGCACGAAGGCGGCGCAAGGCGGGTCAGCAAGGTACTGCTGGCTGCTCCTGCCGGCATGACAGGTTGCCCATCAACGCACTGTTGTCTACTTGCCTCACATAAGGATATGGCGTGCACGCCCACGAGGCCAGCATTCAACGCGCTTTGTGTGGCTATGAGCTCATCAGGCAGTGCCTGCTGTCGGCATCGGCTTGCCCGTCACTCAGCTTGGGGGGGTGCTTGAACTCGAGCATTCGCACTATTGCGGCCACTCGGTCCCGCACTGTGGGTTATAGCCTTCGAGGAGCGGATCCTGACGATAGCAGCCTTTTGCAGAAGGCGTCGCATTGCGGGCTCAGCCAAGGACCTTCACATTCACGCACCCATCCATGGCCCCACGGGATTATCCCATTAACACGCCACTGAGTGGCTGGCTCACCATTTGCGGCAGGCTCCGGGGCGCTGCCGGGCCCGATGCCGCGCGGGGACATGATCATGCTCAGGATGAGGGGCATGCTTGCCACCGCGTCAGCCGAGTCACCGTCCGGCAGCTGGCTGGTGCTGGGGGGCTTGTCGCAGCCCTCATGCAGCTCGCCGGCATTTAGATCCAACTGCACACGCATGCACCAGGCGGCGCTCAGCAAGGCAGTGGCGAGGCATTGATGTACGCCCCGTCTGCACAAAATTGTATGGTGACTCGAGATCCGACAAGCTCCACCGCATGCGTTGGGGGCGGTGTGGTGACACACTACAACTCCTATGCAAGCGCTGTGTCATGGCGCCGTGCCGCCCCATGTGATGGCTCTCACCTGATGCACCGTGTTCCGTGTGTGGTCGATTGGCGCCATGCCTGCCGCCGCCAACTGCTGCAGAAGTGCCTCCGCCACCTCAGGCTGCAGGCATTAATCCCACACGCACAGCGTTCAGGGGTGGTTAACGATAAGCAAACAGGAGCACATACTAGTACAGCATTTGCGTTTTGCTAATCAGGCCACAAGCGTATCAGCGCAGCAGCAGGGGTGTACGGTAGTCCAGACCCTCAACACACACACCACGAGCTGGAGTCATGTGGGTCGTGTGGGCATGCGGTTGATTTGGGTCATGTGGGTCAAGCCATGTGGGTCATGCCACGCCCTGTTGTGGCGGCCGCACAGCCATGTTCATCGTCATTGCTGGCACGAGCGCTGGCATGTGCTTGCAGCGCTGATGCCGCATGGCATGATTCGAATGCCTGCGTATTCTCCTTATGGCTTACATCCATGGACGTCGCGCGGATGTCGGCCTCCAGGTCGAGGGGCTTGTGTAAGTCCCAGTTGTGCTGCAGGGCGGTGCGGACCTGAACACGACAGGAGAGAACACACGCATTTCACAGTTGTGTGACCAGGCCATCAGACTGTGGATTGCTTGCGGCAGCCGCCAGATCAGCCTAGACAGCTCGCCATCGTCATGCGTTGTCCTGATCTATGCGCGTACGCACACCGCATGGCCTCACTGGAACCTTAGCAAACATTTCCCATTTTCCATCAGGCTTGCTGGTCGGCATGTCGTGTTAATGAGCCAATGAATCATCAGGTCCCACACGCACAAGCTACATAGCTCTGGTGCAGGCAGTGAGTCAGGCAGTGAGTCAGGCAGTGAGTGCTCTGGTGTACTTCACTCACCAGCACGACGTCCTGCAGCTCCGGGACCTCGCCATGCAGCAGCTGCGCCAGGATCCCGTTGAGCTTGTCAACTGGTGTTCCTGCATGCAGCATTGCGTTGGGAAACCCCAACTGACGTAATCAACCACTCTTGGACTCCTGGTAGCTACCGCATCACTCCGTTTGACTGACGCCAGGAACACATGCGGCCCCGGCTGCAATGCTCTCAGGGTCAGGGCCAGGTAGCAGCGCAAGCAGCCGCATATGCCTATAAGAGGTCAGACATATCCTGTAAAGGAACCTCACACGGTGTGGTGGACAAGAGACGGGGAGTTGTGTTCTGCACTTCTGCTGCATAGGTGCCATACACCCCCTGTTGCCCTGTCGGCACACTGTCTAAGTGGCTTTGCCACTGCCTGGGTTGGCTCGCTGCATGGTCTCTTTGATGATGCTTGTCCACGGCGGGGAAAGGCACCACACGGTGGGGAAAGGCACAGCAGGGGGGGTGCAGGGGCCCTGCGCTCCCGCGGCTCACCTACGCTGCGCAGCGGCTGGTGCGGCAGGTTGTTCTTCTCCTGGTGGTCCCACAGCGCCTTGGCCACCTCCTCCGGCACCAGCGACTGCACCAGCATCTGGTACTTCCGCCTGCATGCCCCACGTCGTCAACATACAGTGCAGGCAGCCAGGCATGTTATGGCAAGACAAACCGTGCGGCCGAGTTTCTGTAATCTTCACGCTTGTTGGTTGTCTCATTCGTGCTCAAAAGTCAAAGCCGCAAGAGGCCAGCAGCCGGCAGGTGTGTGCCAAATAATTGAATGAACCTAGGGGTGCAGTAGTGTGTGCCAACAAGAGGCGAGGAGGCTGGCGGCACCCTGTGCAATGAGCGCTGCTGTGTCTCATGATCCTGCCAACGCCCGCAGCAGAACTGACATGCGTTGTGTGGATTGTGGACCACGATGTAACAGCTGCACGCTGATGCATTCGCACACTTCCGTGACCATGCGTGTCCAAGGGCGCATTGGTGCGATCGGCCCGAGGGTTGCGGGCTTGTTCGCCGGCGTGCCCCCCTGCTCCATCTGCCTGCCCACTGGCACCCACCTCTGCACCAGCACCACCAGCAGCGCCAGCGCGGCGATGAACGACAGCGGCAGGCCGATGCACAGCACGGTGATGAGCACGACGTGCTGGCCCTCGCAGCTCATCTCCACTAGCCACGAGCCGCCGCCCAGCACCGTGAAGTTACTGGAGCGAAGCGTGCTGCTGGACGGGGGAGGATTTGACTCCAGGATCACCTTCTGCTGGCTGGTGCCTGCACATGATAACCATGCAGGTCAACAGACCACATATGGACAGGGGCAACGCCCGACTAGGAAAACGCTGGGAAGGTTGTTCGCTTTCATGTTGGCATGTTGCGCGTCGTTTGCACCGGGCTGCTGAGTCAGTGAAAGCGCAATCCTGGAAATCAGGAGCAGTTTGGGTGTGCGGTGTGCCCCTCCCATCCAACGCAGTGCATGCATGCATGCATCGCGTGCACTGTCGACGCCGGCTGCCTGCTCCATCACGTGTACATACATACGGTCGAACCTGTGTGGTGTGTGCGCTTATGCGCAGTGTGCGCCTGGCATAGTCCTTATTGATGTTTCCGGCAGCAGCAGGTCATGCACATTGAGACGCTGCATCCTGCTGCATCCTGCTGCAACGACGCGTTCCGTGCGAAGGTGGTCACAGTGATATCCCGCATGACTCTAATGACTCACCCAACAGCGTTGCGGTAGCGGCTGGCAGCACCTGTGAGACCCTGTACCCAATCTTCAAGCCCAGCTCGCCCCCCACACTGCAAACCAAGCAAGTTGTGGCACACACTGTCAGGCCAACCTGCGCTTCTTCACACGGCTTGTTGGTCTGTGCGGCCACTGTCGGACGCTTGCACCACCACCAGCGTAAACTTGAAGTATGCGTGCGAGGACTTACGCAGTGGAGATGCTGTGTTCAACAATGTCCTGCAAATCATATGAGGCAGCGACTGCGCCCCAGTATCGTGTCCCGGTGGTAGCATTGTAGCAATACACCGTTGGACACACTCGTGGCCGCACGCCAATGCTTGCGGTGCTGGCTGGATAGCTTTCAGGTAGGCCGAAGTTTTCTGTGACGCTCACGTTCGTGATGTACACACTCCGCACTATGGAAACTGTGTCCGCCGCTGTGACAAAGGTCCTTCCCTGCACCTGCTGCATACCCTGCACAAATTAAGAGTTGTGACCGCGTGTAATGCTCAGTGTTATTGTACACAAGAGTCCACCAACTTGTGAGCAGTCGTGGCCTCCAGAACTAAGTGGACTCACCCCGACAGCGACAAAGGTTGTATGCGTGTATATTGCACCAAGGACCAGTTTATACTGAGAATCTGTAGGGTCAATTAAGTCTTGACCAAAGCGTAAAGTTGACGAGTTGGAGCCAGGAGGATACTGCTGGTGCTTAATGCCGTTTGGCAGCAGCGAAATTGTCCGCATGGCATCGTTCTGCATCAAGCCAGCGAGTACACACGCGGGGTGGAACCACCGAACTTGTTCACGAACTGCAAGAGAACGAATCTAGGAACGCACCCACGGTGTTCTGGTTCACCGTGGTTCAGGCCTGAAACCTGGACGGCAAAATGCCAGGTATGCACTCACCTCGCTGGTCAGCTCTCGTGCCCAGGCCATAAATCCGGCACCGACGACACTCCATAGGGGGTTTGCCCTAATATTAGCCTCGATTGAGAGTGCAGGTTGCAGTGCCAAGTTCAATTCAGACTTGAGTAACGTTGCTGCTTGAGCTGCTCGGGCTGCAGCTTGCACCTGCATGGGCGGCGAAAACAGTTTGGCCAGCCATAACACTCACGTAACACGCACGTTGCTGATGATTGGTGAAGCCTGGAGCGTTGGCATGGGGATGGGAGGCGCCATGTTGGTGGTACACCTTTTTCGGGAGTACCCTCTTTTTGAGGCACTCGAGCAGGCACAAGCCAATGGAACCTGGTCGCCTTGGCGAGTACGGTGGGGTTGCATGCCTTCAGAAATAGTCTTGCGGTGTTGTGGACCCACGACAGCGCTCGCAAGCCTTTTACTCGCGTGCACATTAATGGTGATGCTGTGACTTTCCGCACTTACTCGGAAACCTCGATGCTCTTGCTCCGTTAAGAGCAAGGCGAGGAGGATAACAATACCCGATAGCACCAGCCATAAGCAAGCTGGCGCCGCAAGAGTAAAGGGGTGCTGCCGCACCACACGCGCGACCCCCTGCAAACATGAAGCAGTGACGGTCTTGCTTAGGGTCTGACCCAGCAAAAGCGGTAGCGAAAAGCCCGCAGCTCGCTCAGTCTAACAGCGGCTTTGAGGCATTTCTGTCTTACCCTGATACCCGGCATTCTCCTTGTTGGCCGTTAGGCAAGCGGGCCCTCTGGCTCTCCCTTTGGCAGCATCAAAGTGGCCTCAGGACAATGAATTGCAAAAGCTACTCCAAAGGCAAGGATGCACTAAACATACAGGCTGAGTGAGAGAATTTTCGAACAACGAGTAGAGAGAGTGTCTCCAGTCATAGTGTATCTAGGCGGCTGCGTTGTGATAATCACGCTGCACTGCCCCAGACGTTGACTTGAATGGAGAAGAGCCAACCGCCCAAGAGTGGAAGATAGTATACAGCCCCAAAGTTTCCTGACTGCAAAAGTTTCCAATTGTTGCGCACGCGCGATCGACAACAGGTTGCCTCCCGCAATCACCTCCGACATCTTGAATATTTTGCGCAATGTGTTGTTGTCTGTCACCTCACAACTTAAGCAGCACGGATATTGGAACGGTATCAGCTCGATTTGCCAGTGTTATCCATGTGTACATGCCAGGCAGCGCAGGAGTCAACAGTGGGGTCCTCCAACAAGGACTCGACATACCTGAAACCCAAGGGGACATCATGGAGCGCGACGGGTGCAGAGAACACTATACTTTGCTGAAGTTTAAGCCTACACTATGCTTTTTTCTTCCTTTGCGAGAACCTGGCGCCGCTGCAGAAGACCTGCTGCTAAATCAACACACAAGAACCCGGCTGATGCCAAGTGCGTAACGCGAAAGCTGCAGTCATGTCTCTCAAAACCTGTTTGTCTCTTAAAACCTGTGGCAGAGAACTGTCCAGGATGGTCGCTCGGGAGCTCTCACACTGCCCCAAAGCTTAAGAGAGAGAGATTGCAGTGTCAGGCCAAATGGCCAACGTTTATAGCTTGTGTCAGCCTTTATCCATCAAACGTGCGTGAATCGCATTCCTTGAACAAGTTGCTGCCTCGTGAATCATCGCATGTTGCCAAGCGGCAGCTGGAACTCAGCACGAATGGGCTGTTTCCCAGCCTGACCCAATGCATCGGACAGTGATATACTGACATGCAGTGCTGGCCATACAAGCTACCGTCCTTGGACGCACCACACAGTGGCCTGCATGTGGGATCATCAACGCAGTCCGTCGTTCAGCAAGTCGTGCAGCAGTGCTTCACCATCTGAAAGGCCCTCAGGTGAGCAGGTGAAATCTGAAATACATAGCACAGAATACGTAAAACAGTGCACTGTGGAACAAGGTAAGCGGACTGGACTAAGCGAGCTTGCCCCCGGAACTCGGGGCCGGGGGGGGTAGGTAGCATTGGATAGGTGGCAAACTGGAAACGCTGTGGGGCCGGGGGGGGGGGGGGGG
>BDDA01000687.1:21225-32263 GCA_001662385.1 Chlamydomonas asymmetrica
TGCACAGCAAGGGAGTTGATGGAAGCGCATGCATGTGGTAAGCGCTTGTCGGCAGCGTGACAGCAGGTAGGCCCAGGTGCACGATGAGGCAGGGCGGCCAGGGTGGAGGTAAAGGCCGCACCAAACACACCACACAGCCCCACACAACCACTGAATGCGGCGCGCCGCAAAGCCCTGCTGGCAGGAGAGCAGCCAAATCCAGGACAAGCGGAAACCGCACTGGATTTGATTCGGGGCCGGCATGTGCGTGTGTGCGTGTGAACAGGGTGAGCACCAAGAAAGACGTCATGCACAGTCCAGGGAGCACACTTGCACAATCGACGAATGCCCGAGTCCACAGGCGTGTTCACATGCACTGCATCTTCATGCAACACACAATCAACACACGCAAAACCCAACCTGTTACAACCACCAACACCTGACCGAAGTGCCATGCGCCTGGCTGCGGGTCCCAAGATGTGGATCAGACCAGCGTATTACACAGGCCCAGGGCCCAGGGTAGCGGTCGGTGCATGCGTTGGAACGAGCGTAATGCGAGCGTGGACTTAAGGTCAGGGCCATGTGAAGAGCCTTGTGAGGGGACATGGACAATCCTGGATGGGCTTCAGTTCAATGTCAGTTCCTGGTAGTTTGAAACGGGCTCCTGTTTTCACAGCCCCATCCGCCCCCATACAGCGCGGCTCCTCCACATACTGACATATCACATATGCACACCCCCTTGCCCCCTTGTCCACCAGGTTCAGCAGGCGCACAGCAACAACCACGCAAGCACAGCCCTGCAGCAAACAGTGTATTCCAGACCGTTGCCTATGACAACACGTACACAGAACTGCAACAAACCCCCAACATTGAAAGGCAGCATGCTATCGGCAGCAGTTAGCACAGCCTGCAAATCGCATATCCAGGCAGTACGTCAGCACATAAGGCATACAGTGGTGCAGTACGCGTGATCTGCATGCAACACGGCAGCAGCGGCACAGCGCAAGCGTATGCAGCATGCATGCACCGAGCATACAGCAGATCACGAACGCACTCTCTGCTTGATCACACATGAGATGGATAACTGTACAGGACAGGACGAAATGCACATGCATGCATACACCGGTTCACCACCAGCATATAGCTGTAATGTGCATTCCACCATTAAGTACGCACATGCACAGGTACAACGGTGCATCACGCGCTATGCTTAATTTTGCCATGGATGGTGGAATAGGTCAACATGCATACATGCATGCAATGATATGAGTTCACCATCAGTGAGCTGCAAGGGGCAAAGCAGCAGCATGCCACAGACCACCCTAGCGCTGCAGCTGACTACCCTAGTGTTAACCTTCTTCTGCTGAGGCTGGCCGCCATCCTCCTTGCTTCGGTATGGGCAGTTGGTGTGGCGGGGCGCAGTGATGCTGTTGGCCATGCATGCTGCACACGGCTTGCTGACCCCCCCTCCCCCCCTTGCCAGTGCCTGGCTTCTCGCCTGCCTTCGCATTGCTGGGGTTGCGCTTGTGCCCAATAACTGGCAGCAGTGTGCGCGGCGGGCGAGGAGCAGCGGCAGCTCGAGCTCCGGCCATGAGAGCATCAATGGCGTCGTTCATCTGGTCAGCAGCAAGCAAGGGGGGGCCATCATTGGTAAGGGTGTTAGGGTAGTCAGCCCAGTTGGTGGCAATCTTGCTGGTGTACTGCTCGTACAGCTCCCAGAACAAAGCCTTCTCTGAGGGTGCGGTGATCGGCCGAGGCAAATCTGCTAGTGTCACGCGCCGCATGCCGGTCTTACTGCGCCGAACGAAACCCAGCTTGCGCCGGGGTCCTACCTTTGCCCTCTGCACACCAGTGGCTGATGAGCCGCCGCCAGCTAAGGTGGCTGATGGCGTGGCCACACCAGTGGCAGCAGCGGCATTGGCAGCTGAGCCTGCAGCACGGGGGGACAAGACAATAGCAGCCACGGCCTCTACACCAGCGACAGGGCCGCCAACAGCGGGGCCAGCACCTGCAACTGTGGCGGGGCGAACACTTGCAGCCATGGATGGGCCAACAGCGGGCCATCAGCGGGGCCATCAACGGGCTCGGCAGCGAGGCCAACAGCTGCAACGGTGGCAGGGCCAACAGCGGGGCCAGCAGCACGGCCGGCAGCGAGGCCAACAGCTGCAAGCGTGGACACCAGTGAGGCACACCCACAGGCCATCGGTCAGGTGTGTGTGGGAAGCACCACCAATGCGGTGCATGTGAAGTTGTGAACATATGTCATCCGTTGTGAACTCCTACAACTCTTGCTGCTGCCTGAACCCTATACCGATCCCGGGACCCACTCACCGGTTAACATGCCTCAGTCCACCCTCAGGAGCATGTGGTCCATGAGGCTCACACTCACAGCACCATCGGACAGCAGCTGGCGCCCGGTGGTGGGGTCGATGCAGTCCTTGTACTGCACTGTACTGCACGTTCAAACCTTTGAGAGCAGCACGAAGCTTTGCAGGAAGGTGGGTGGGTCATGGTCCGATAGTGATGTGCCTGCATGCCATACACATTGCTTGATGGTGTGGACAGGGAACTTGTGCTTGAACTCCTGCACGTCTTGCTCCATGGTAGTCCGCATGCATGGCCTTACTAAGGTCCCTGAAGAACGCCTCTGCGGTCGCAATGGAACCATGTTCAGGCATTGAAGCACGCTTGTGTATGGTAGAGTTGATATACCTCTGCCATGCAGTGGTGCACCAGTCATGGTGCAGTGTACAGTTCAGCAGTTGGGAAGTGATAGCAACCACTTACCCCTTTCAGGGTGGCCTCACCTTCAAAGCGGTATTGGAAATGGACGAGGCCGTCATGCACACCGCAGCCCAAGTATTCTGTAGGCAACCCCTCGCCCAGGTGAGGGAAGCGCTCCTTCAGGATGTAGTAGTCCCGCTCGGGGTTGACTGTCAATATCAGGTGCACCACCTGCACAACATGCCCAAATTGGCAGCCATGCCAAGTTGTTGAGCGTCTTGGGATGCACCAAAGACAAGCTAGGAACGGCATATATAGGTGCAAGGCCACGCACCTTCCCCATGGCAGCGATGCGCTGGTTCAGGGCCTTCAGCGTATGCATGGCCTCACGTAAAGCCCCACTGCCGTTCCATGCACCAAGAACCTTCTTGGCTGATGCATCCATGACCGTGAGCCTCCCGCGGCAGGAAACAGGCTCTCCATCGACACCCGTGACCCTGCTTGAATTCTTGGACCTGGCAATCCGGCATCAATGCACAGACGCACGTGCTTCCCCTACCTGGCCGATGCCCTCAATGCTTCTGCTGCTCCTGCTGCTGCTGCCGCCGAGCACTGCGGCTGGTGATGGACCAGGCAAGCACTGCATGCTGTGCTCGTAATGCTGCACTCATGCTGCGCTGGCGGAGATGTACACGTCTCGCGCCTACTCGTGCGTGAAGTCCCTGTCCTCATACTGGATGCAAACGCTGGCCTGCAAGCAAACGTGCAACAGCGCACATGCAAAATACTACGAGAGCGTACTGGGCTATGGCTTGGCACAATCCAACTGCATGCAGGGCCGGTACTGCGCGTGTCACCCGCATGCACATTAAGCGTGCACATTAAGCGTGCACGCCCTCCCGCCCACCCACCCACCCACAACAGCTCACCTGTTGGGCGCAAATGAAGCCAACGCAGTCCCACGGCGCTCTATCTGCTGACCAAGCAAGCTCATCTGTGTATCCACATGGTGCAGACGCCTGGTCTCGTTGATGGCCTCAACGGTGAGGGCGGAGAAGTTGCTGCCATTCGCCGTAGAGCCCTGAACCTGGTAATGCAGGTAGGGTCTTGTTCAGCCCGGACTTGACACTCAGGTGCACTGGAAACAGTCCTCTGATGCTGGCTGGGGCAGCTGCTCGACCATCTTGGAGGTCGGAATCAGGAAGCGCAGCTCTGCGCCTTTGCTTGGGGTTGTCCAGGTTGCCGTGGCACGCAGCTGCAATAGTATGAAACAAACGTGCACTGTCACTGTAAGGCAGGTACTAACAAAAGAGTGGGGTAACTTGGCAGGCAGCGTTTCTGTCGTTTCAAACTTCTCGCACCCTCGCACATGCTTTGGTGTACGTACGCTAAGTCCTTGCCCAGGCCTAGGGGTACACAAGCTGCAGTGACAAAGCTGTCACCAATGACGTGCTGTGAGCTGCAGCAGGAGGGGCAAGGCACCTTGCAGCCCACCGGTCCAGGAAACCAGACGACCAGCAGCTCAGTCCTCGTCAGCGCTGCTGCCGATGCAAGCGTGGTCGAGCTGGCGCTGGCAGACAGTCTGAAGGGCAGGGGAGTGAGGCTGAAAGCTACGTCCCTTAAAAGCTCATTGGCTGCCACCCGGGCTGCCACAAGGCCTGGCTGTTGACCTGTTGTATGGACCTGGCAACCAACCGCATGCAAGCTGCATGGCAACCTCTGTCTTGTGGGGTGGCCGAAGACTTTGCTTCAACACGTTCTTGAGTTAAAAGGTAATACTGCACTGTGAGCTGCCGTTTTTGGTCTTCACATGTGTACGAGTGGCGAGTGAACGTGTTTTTGACCAGGACTTCGCTCGGCTGTGCGTGCAGTCGCCAGCACTCCTTCCGAGCGTGTGATGCGTTGTTAAAACAGGGGGCATAGGCGTCATAGCTGCAGCGGTAAGCAAGCAGACAAGGCAGACAGTGCCTCAGACAGTGAGGTAAAGTTTCCCCAGTGTGGAAAATTAGACTGGGGAATTTGCAATTCCACCCGTCCCAAGTTACCAGTTTCCACTAGAGTGCAACTTGCGGCAGCTGTACAACATACATGTTGTGCTATGTGTTGTGCCTGCCTGCATCCATTGAAACACTATATAATCACCCCCACCCCCACGATGGGGCCCACTACACATGTCGCCTGGTACCGTCAACACCCAGGTCAACACCCTCGAGACTATTGTTAGTGGCGATTCTTTTTGTTGTACTGAGGCGTGGAGGACTATCATGGACCTTGAGGAGGTTTTGCAGGCGTATTGTTTCCAGGTCGGGTTCCAAGGCGTCAAGAACTACATCTTCCACAGTGGCATGCATCATCTGCATCATCTGGCTCAAACGGGCGGGGCAGCTTCTGCATTCGGAGGAGCGATGGGTGGGGCGTTGGATGCCTCGCACCTCTCCCAGCTTGCGCATTCGGTGACCCCTTGGCTGTACTTCTTGTCTGTGGCCGGCCCGGGACTTTGCACATTTCTGACAGGCGGGACGGCCGATGACGTGTACGCAACCGTCAACAAAGCAACGTATAAATTTGCCGCCGTGGTTGCAGTGACGTGCATGCTGGCGGGTCCCGTGACCATCGGTGCCGTTGCTGCAGGGGTGGTCACGACAGCAGTGGGCGGGCGCATGCTCGGACCGTTGTACGGGACGGTCGCATTCCTGGGTGCCAGGTTGTTGGGAGCCGACACCGCCGAGGAGAGGGCTGCGAAGAACAGGGCAAGTGACGAGGGCAAGGCGGCGTTGACAGATGCAATAGTGTGCGAGGCAGCCGGCAAGTATAAGGAAGCAGCCGACAAGTATTTAAAGGCCAAAGGGAGCTTTGAGGGCGTGGTCGGCGCCGACCACGTGGTCACATGCCTGGCCACATTTTGCGCGGGGGTGATGATGGTCAGGCAAGGCGACCACCCGCGCGCCAAGGCGTATCTGGACTTGGCAGCCAAGCCCTTCCGTACGCATGGACTTGGCACAATGGCGGCGCTGTGTGATTATGTGTATGGCGTTTGTTGTCGCGTCGAGGGTGACTTGGACTGTGCGAGGCGGCGCTTCGGCGGGGCGCTGGCTGCGCTCAGCCAGGAGGCGATGGTGGCCACTGACGTGAACGTGAAGGACGCGTTAGCGAAGCTAGAGGTGGCGGTCAAGCTGGAACTGGCGTTGCTCAAGGGGCAGTGCGGCAGCAAGCGAGATGAGCTGTTCGGCCAGGTCATCGACGTAATGACGCAACACGCGATGAATGACGGTTTGCTCAACGCTCTCAAGGCGAGGAGGTGCGCGGAGGGCCACGTGTGAGCAAGCGAGTGGGAGCGTGTGGAAGCACCACGCGTTCGATGTGAATTGTGATGTTGGCGATTGGTGTACTGCACCTGTATTGCGCCTGTTACGTTTCGGAGTCAATATTGGCTACGCTGGCAGGAAACCGTACGAGCAGGATATGCTGCTTTGTGTATGCTTTGAGTTGCACTTGTCTTGACATTCTGCGTTTCTCTTTGGCTTTTGTTCAGACTTAACTGCACGTTTGAGGTGCGGGCTTGGTTTCGGTTCTGCCAGTGCTGATGACAATTTGGTCCGCAGTTCGTCCACACTGGCTTTATGACCTTGAGGCATGAATCGTCGTACAGCCCGTATCCTGGTCTTCGCTGTTGTTATATACAGCGAGCTGCTATGCTCCTGAGCACGCCGGCGGCTTCACCTTACTGCGATGTTGCGTTGTCCTGTGAATTCGCTTCTCAAAAATTGAAAGCCAGCTTAAGCTTACCCTATTCGGTGTCCTGTAGGTGGTATCCGGCAGTATGTGCTTGGTTGTGCTGGCCAGGAGTTCCGTCCGCTGACAAATTCAACGAGCGTCGGGGCAATTGATTGGCAGATTGTTGTTGCTTAACCCCGCGCTTCACGGAGAGCAACGGTGCTCCTTGACTGGATAAGTCGTTGTGTAAGCTGGTTGAATACTCCGTCCTGGCCCTCTTCAAGAAAAAGTGCAGGCATTGGTTGCCTGTTTCTCACGTTTCTTCCTGCATGCAGCTGCGTGACGATTGTTTATGGTCGGGCTTGTTACAGTCGCGTCTTGCTTGCTTAGCTGTGTTAGCATCATACTTGATTTTGTTGCAGTAGCATCGGCACCCAGCTGCACAGTATATGTGTTACAACTTACAACTTACAACCCAGCAGGATGTGATGCAAAGCGGTCCAGGGAGCGCATTAGCACAGTCCTCAGGTGCATTCGCCCGCACTGCGCCTTCATGCGGTTTTGTCAACGCCACACGCGTTACAACCGCGCACCAATTCCAACCTGCAGTGCGCCTGGCTGGGTCGTCAGGCGTGGAGCACACAGGCCCAGAATAGCGCTGCGTGTGTTGGAGCGAGCGTGGACCCCAGGTGAGGGTCATGATATGAAGAGTGTGAGGGACCATGGGCAGTTCTGGGTGGGCTTCAGCTCAACGCCAAGCTTTGGTAGTATGAAGCGTTAGTCCGAGCATGGCAAAGTTGCCAACCCAGCGTCATGTTCACCAAATGTCTGGTTATGCAAGGTTGCGATTTGCAGGGGCTTCAGCGCTCGCCCTGCTGTTGCGAGGTCATCCTGATGTTTGCATGAGGCTGCCTGCCCGTGCAGCACGCTCCCTTCCACCCGCCTTGCACTCAGCAGGTCTGAAGCTCCGCATAGATGCGACACATTAGACACATATGACATACAGCCACCCTGATTGGCTGCTGCTTTGGGGCCCCCGTGTGGCACTCAGGACGAGAATGCATGTAGGCAATCAATCATGCGCACCCGGCGCAAGTCCATCAGGAGAGCGAGTTGCTGTTGCAGTGATCTTTAATTTGACACCTGTGACAGCCAGCTCCGTGCAAGGCCTGCTGCATGGCCAGGATGAAGCACCAGCCCATCACGGAGTCATTCCATACAACACTTCTGCACAGCCATTCCTGAAGCCCAGATTATGCTGGTCCCGGAGGGCGGGCGGCGTTTTGTTCAAATTGCTGGCCTTACGCTAAACCTACGTAGCGGGGCAGGGGCCACATGCACACAATCGTGCGGACTATTGGCTGGCAGCCACATCTTCTAGCACCTTGTTTGTAGCCCATGCAAATTCGACTCATGGACCTATTCCTTACTTGGGCTGAGCTGCCTTGATTCTTGCCCTGCGGCTGGCGGTAGGTAGTGCAGCATTTGGTCCCTGACCAGCAGCATCGGTATACGACAGGTAGTGCATGGCGCTCACGAGTAAATAGCAACATGGACTGACACAGGCGCACCATCTTGCACCAAGTGCCACTGGACAGCAACCACATGCAAGCCGAGGCACGAATTCGGCCGCTGGGCATGCGTGCCTGCGGCATTGCTTGCAATCCGTGCATAGCTGCGTACTGCATGCCGGAAAGTGGAGGACCGGAGCGGAGGGGGAGACGTAAGTGCTCGTGGCGCACGGGGAACAACCATGTCAAACCAGGACGCGCATTGCAGATTTGCAGTGCAGGGTGCTGGCCGTCGTGACACGTCGCCACCATGCCACGGCAAGGGATTTCACTGTCTTGCCACCCTGGAGCGGTCAATTCAACTGTCACTGTACCACGTGCCACCTGAAGGACTCCCCTCAAGGTACATGCCTGGTGGTGGGGTGCGTTGAGCGCTGGTGAGCGCTTCTTGCTCCTTTTAGTCCTACCCATGCGTGAGGCCAGTACATGGGCGTGGTCGCAGCATTGCATTCAATGAAAACGTGCAGGTCCCGCCAATGGCAAGGTCAAAAGAGATGGAACACACCATCCTTGTTTGGATGAATGCTATGTACACGCATGCACTGCATGTGCAGTACACCTGCGCATATGAAATCAACATGGCCATGTATGTGGCAGATTTCCTGGGCGTGTCCGATGACATGCCACTCTTCCCTCCATGTTGCCGTGTGCTGCCCCCCTGGCCCTCCTGTCTTTTCCTGCATGCATGCGCACGCTCACGCATTGGCAGCTAACCCATGCTGCCAGGCAGTGCGCACGGTGCCATGGGTGCGCCCGCCGCCACGCCACTGGAATGAGAGTTGGACACGCCCAGGTTGGTTGAATGATTGCCCTCACGCCTGCATGCCCCCAGGCACTGACTGACTAAATGATACGGCCACACCTCGCCACTTTGCTGTCCCGCACGGCCCTGATGCATGCAGGAGACCTTGCACTGTGTAGTTGGGGTGCTGACATGACATGGGTCCACGCACCACCCTGCTGCCTTCCGCCCCCTGTTGTCCCCCTGATATTCAATCCCTGTCCGCTTATCTCTCCCGCATCTTTCTTGTCCCGGGCTGTGTTGCCTTCATGTGTGTGCGCTGCTGCGGCCAGTACTTCCATGCATGTTGCCCGCACGACGTGGGTGCGCTGGTGCCTGCGCCTATCAAGTCTGACACATTGCAGTTCAAGGCTTTGTTTTCCGTCCCCTCCACCTTACCTTGCGAGAGGTTCATGGAACATTGAGATCGAAGGCTTGACCTACATATCTCTTCTGGCCCTGGCTTGCGGTTTGTGAAGGACCTGCATTCAGGCGGTCCATTACTCATCACGGTGATACCCCAACACAGGTAGTGCCTCTGCCTGTCTTGCTATGATATGAGCACTTCGCCTTATGATTTCTTCGTAGCTTGCTAGTATCAAAGTTCTGCAGCCCACAAGCAGCAGGGTCGTCCTTTCAGGTTGTATGCTGGGGTGTATGTGCCAAGCTCAAACAACGCCCCACCTGTTGCTTACGGCGGGCAGCTGCAGTTTGACTATAGCACCTACAGAACAATAACCCAAGATGTAGGACGTGGCATCCTCAGGGTTTGCTGTTGATATGGCCAACCCACCACGACCTCACGAGTCTCTCGCCGACGTTCGCCTCCTTGAGCAAATGAACTAAGCTTGGAAATATGAGCCTGGCAACGGTGGAG
Organism: Chlamydomonas asymmetrica; assembly: GCA_001662385.1. Taxonomy (NCBI): domain Eukaryota; kingdom Viridiplantae; phylum Chlorophyta; class Chlorophyceae; order Chlamydomonadales; family Chlamydomonadaceae; genus Chlamydomonas; species Chlamydomonas asymmetrica. The sequence continues at coordinate 30,872 of BDDA01000687.1, forward strand.
GTTCTGGTATCCCTGGTGGAGCATGCACAGGGACATGGACAAGCTGCCTCAACGATTGGAGAAGTCTTTTGGCAGCTGCTCCGCGCTGCAGGTGATTGTGAACATGCTTTGACCCATGAGCGCGGGTTGGGTGTCCAGAGGGCGGGCTTGGCGCCGAAGGATTGGTGGACAAAGCTGAAGGCAACTCAATAGGGGCTGAGCATGCTTGCACCCCCCTGCGGAACACACTCGCGCGTGGTTGCAAGGTTGAGGCTGATGGTTTGCTCTCATTGCAATTCGGGGCTCTTTTCCTGGAAGCTGACACTGTGTGCTTGCTGCATTGATCACAACAGGGGCATCCACACTTGTGTCACGTGCCGCAGTGGCCGACGTCATGCCGCAAGCGTTGCTGCTGCCGGTCCTGCGACAGATTCACTGCCTGCCACAGGTGCGGCCGCACTTTGACCTTCTCCGTGACTTGCAAGTGCAGGCCCTGGGCGAACAACATGGGCCCGGCTGCCTGGGATATGAATACAGCACAGCGGTCAATTACTGTTGAGTGCATGGCATTGTGCCGACTGGTGGTGTCAGGCCGTTTGGTGGTGCACGCAACGGGTCGAAGGCCAAAGACTGTATTCGGGGGCAGTGTTTGGGGTTTCATGTCACAGCGGGTACCCTTTGATAGAAGGGTGTGTAGCTCTACTGCGCCACAGCAGCAGATACTTGGTGGCACAGTTTGCTCGTCAGTCGTCGCCATATGGTACCAGTTGCGGTGGTCGCCTGTGGCCTGCTGTGGCCTGATGCACGCTCAGAGTGATGTCATGCTTCGTGGATTATGGCATCGTTGTGGGGTGATGCATGTGGTTCGGCCCCACCGAAATCTCAGCCGCAAACTGGCAACAGCACTGGCAAGACAACACGTGTTTTGCATGGTGCGAACCTGCGTAAGCGCAGGACCCAGTGCTGCTGGAGCACCTCTGCGCAACGCTTGCGAGCACGCACATGCAGCAGCAGCAGCAGCGGGCGCAGCAGCAGTGGCCAGGGTCTGCGGGTGGTGCGAGCAGCGCAGCAGCCGCGTCCGGCCTTGGGTTTGGCATGGAGCGCGTGGTTCCCCTGGACTCAATAGTGGCGCTGATCGCGCTGCTGTGCTCAGGTATGCGGGCATACACATGGTGGACTGCTGTGCCTGGTGAACTCCGGGATGTGGCTGGTCCACGGCATAGTAAATGCAGGCGAATGGTTCAGCACGCGCATTGATTATGTTATTATTGACTGGGGTAAAGGTTCCTCGTGTCCCCCATACAAGCGCTGTATTTGTATTCCTGGCGGGGTCTTGGTGCAAACCCGTCCAGCATTGATCTGGTCCAGGCGGCAGTGGTGCCCCCGCCCGCACCCCCCCCCCCCCCCCCCCCC
>BDDA01000687.1:33266-43868 GCA_001662385.1 Chlamydomonas asymmetrica
CATGTACACACACACGACACCGCAACACAGCGCAGAGGCCGCGACCCCTGAACCGAGCCTTCACAGACTGAGAGGCGATGTAACCCCCATGAGCGTCTGGGCACGCACACAACGCCAGCAGCAAGCGAGGGGCGTGCGCATTGGGGTCCCAGCACGTCCCACTGCACCCTCTGCTGCGTGGTGGCATACGCGTGGCAGGCACGATTGCGGAGCGCGTACATGTCATGTTTTGGACGCTGGACCGGGAGGGCTGTGGAACGGTCAGCGTGCGCGACCTCCTGCGCCTCTCCCTGCTGGTCACCACCATGGGGGCAGCTGGGCGCGTCATCCTGGGGCTGGCCCCGGCGCCTGACGCGGTGGCGTGGCAGGCCGCTCAGCAGCAGCAGCAGCAGGGGGGCCCGCAGCAACAGCAGCAGCAGCAGCCTGCTGCGGCGCCTGGCGGTGCTCGGTGGAGGCCGGGGTCAGCGGGGGCATCGTTCACTGCGGCGGCTCGTGCGCACTCGCAGGTGGGTGTGCTCATTGCAAGCGTGTTGAAGAGTGTGAACTAGGACGATGCCCACCTCAGCCCTACAGACACAAGACTGTGGTGATAGCAACAGCAGAAGCTGTCAGCCACTGGTGGTTATGGTTGTGCATCCTGACACGCCACACGACCGCATGCGTCCATGCGATCTGGGTCATCATGCCTCACGGCCACAATCCGTGCCGAGAAATGAGCGTTTGTGTGGCCAGGGCAGCACTGCCCATGATGGCTGTTCAGCAGGCGCTGTGTGACTGTGTTGTGTTGCGTTGCGCACGCAACCGCCAAACGGCCCACATACCCCCATCCCAGACGCGACCGAGCAAGCAGGCAGGTCGGTAGGCGGAGATCAAGACCGCCGCACATGCGCCGTGCCGAGCATGCACGTCGTGTGGTAGCATGGAGGCTCAAGGGGGATGTGGTTGCATGCACGTTGCGGTGGAGCTCTTACTTCCCATTTATCTCTGCCTGTTGCGGCGGCGCCTTGCAGGCCTCGTGTGCGTACCAGTGCCTTGCTGGGTGCAGGCAGAGCTCCTGAATCCTGCATTCGTCTTTGCCTTGTCTATTGCGGCGGCGCCTCGTGCCATCGTGTGCCTCGCTGGGTTTACGCAGGCGGAGGCGGAGGGCCGGCGCTGGCTGGACAGCGTGCTGCTGCGCGCCGCGTTTGAGTTCGACCCGTCGGGCGTCAACGGCGTGACGGAAGAGCAGCTAGGCGCCATCATCCACTCCACCGCCATGCACCTGACGGCGCTGGTGGTGCAGGTAAGACACACTAGCTTGAGCCCGGGCCGAATGAATGATCCTGCGTGGGTCGGCGCCTGTTGCCGTCCCATGAGATGTCCATGTCGGTGCAGAGGGTGCTTCTGGTTGACCAATTCAGGTGACAGCAGAGCTCACCTCGCATACTAGCGCACTTTGCACAGTTTCAACATCTTCATACTTAATAGCCAGGGGTCCAGGACCCTGTTTGCAACCACAGCTGGGCTGCACGAATGTCTGCTGCTAATAGTTGCGTCGAAAGGAGAGAGTGTGCAATAATGCGGCTGGTGGGTCGTGTGTTGTGCGCCCGCGCGTTTGCCTGCGCAGCAAGCCACGCAGCAGCTGCTGGCTGGTGCGCCGCCGCCGCAGCAAAGGCACGGCCGAGCGCCAGCGTACTCGCCTCCTGTGTCCGCCCCGCAGCTCGCCACAGGCTATGGCGCCGTGAACACGATCTCCGCCACGCACTTTGCAGCCTCAGGTGCGGACCGGCTGGGGCGTGTGCCGCTCGCTGCCAGTGCCCTCTGCTAGTTAACGCTCTGCACAACGTACAGCCGCAGCATCAGGTGCTGCAAGCTGAAGCAGGGGGACAAGTAAACCGGTCACAGAAGGCGCACAAAGACGGTCGGGAGGAATACAGTTGCCAGCCTCGCCCGTCCGATTGAACTCCACTCGCGCTCGCTCGTATTATGCGGGTATTGCGATGCATTAGCTGCATGCCAGTAGCATTCCACGCGCTCTGAACTGTGTTGCTTATCGGACCTTCGCTCTCGTGCATGGTGGGCATTCTACTGAAACCGTCTGAGCTGCACCAGTTCACCCCGTCCCAATGATGCCAGCAGCTGTTGATCTCCGCCAAGGCCTGACTGGGAATGCACCACACCCAATTGCAACCATGCATGCGTGCTGCGCCCTGCAGGCACTGCAACGGCTGCCGCGTCTGCCAGCGCCACGCCACGACCCACCCGGTGCGCTCGCGCGTGTGGTACGAGCCCAGTCAACGACATGCCCTGCGCTGGTCCTGTTCTCGCCGCCGCCCTTGGTCCCCCTTGCTTTTTGACCACTTTGCTGTTGTGGCAGCCCGCAGTTGAACACATTTCTTCTATTCGTTGCAAGCACGCCATGTGCCTAGGTTGATGAACCACTGGTGCTCTCCTGGTCCCGATCTGACGGGAGCATGGGCCTTTTGCGCGACATGCTCCTGACGTAACATAACATAGCATAACACAACATGATATACTTTTCTCTGGTGCAGGAGTAGCTCCAACGGCATGATTGGCGTGGCCTCAACGTCCAGCATGGCGGCGCTGGCGGCATCGGCAGCGGGGCCTACGGGGCGCGACCCCTACGGCGCCATATTCGGCGGCGCGCTGGGGGCCGCGCCCGGTAGCGGCGCGTCACAGCTGCTGCCTGCTGCGGACAGCTCAAGGTGGGCCAGGGGGGGGGTTCCTTGCGTGCTCGCGCTGCATGCGTGCGTTGGCAGTGCTTGTGATACCGTTGGGCCTGACAAGTGATAGAGCGCAGACGATCAGGTCCTGATTTACTGCAGCGTTTCAGGTGTAGGGTTGATGCTTGAAGTTTTCTAGCCAAGATCGACCCTCCATTCTAGATTTCTGGATGAGGACTGAACGCAAAATCGAGTGAACACTGGCAGTGCTGTTACTCGTTTTACATAAGGCAAGCTGCAACAATCCCCCCTGCGCACCCCACTGTCCACACGAGCCGCCGAGTTACAGGCCATGGTGTGCTTCAGCCTTAACAATGGCCTTGGCATGCGAAGGACACTTTCTCCTTTAATGCATGTTATGCTGGCGTGGCCTGCATTGTGCCTGCCTGCCTGCCTGCAGGTCCATGGGCAGCACGCTGATGCCCGGCACCGGCTCTGGCATGCCTTGGCCGGCCGGCAGCGACGCCGCGCCCACGCCACGGCAGCTGAGCCTGGTTGGTGCTGCCCCTGCAGCTGCTGCTCCTGCCGCCCTGCCCGGCGCTGCAGGTGCCGGGCCTGTCATGACACCCGACGGCATTGCCAGGTGCGATGCATCAGCACCCTCCCCTGAAGGCATCCTGCCTGCATCCCCTCCCTGCCTGTGCACACCTGACTGGTTGTAGTATGTTAGAGGTACCGAGCGGCTCATCCCTCTGGCGGTCCCAACACCTTACGGTATCGCTGTGCTAAGCGGTGATTCTTGATCACGAGCACCATGGCCTTAATTTGAGGCCAAACGCCTGCTGTAAATGCTGCGATAAACGGGTGCGGCTCTGTCACATGTTCATCGATTCTGATGCCTGGCCACCTGCCTGCCTACCCGTCTTGCACCCCACCAGGTTCATCCAGCGGAACGACGCAGCAGCGCATGCGGTGGGCGGTGCCGCAGTCATTGTCCCCGGGGCCGGCCCAGCAGCACCCTGGAGCAGTGCCAGCCCCGGCACGCAGGCGCCCTCTCCGGGCGGCGCGGTCCTGCCGGCCTACACCACCCTCTCGCGTGTGTCCGAGGCCTCGGGCACAACCCACAGCCAGGTGAGCCCACCAGACGCCTCTTTACCCACTCGCTGGTGTTTCGACAGCATGCCTTGCATGCACCCACACACTGGCCAGGTGGCCTCGAAGCGAACCGTGCTTGCTTGGCCGTGCATATATACCCGGCTGCACTACTCATTTGTCATCGAGGGCGGCAGCGAAATGAAACCAACTGGTAGCGGTAGACGGTCAGAGTGATCAGGGTGTTGGGCCCGTGTTGCCGTGCCCACTGCATGCAGACCCGATTAGCGCACCATGCGCACGGGCGGCACGGCGACGGCTCCCTGCCGACCTCCCCAGTGGGGATAGATGAAGACGGTGACAGCCCCAACGTAGACGCTGTGTACGGCAGCAGCGCGGCCACGAGGGCCGTGCAGCAGCACGGCCAGAGCAGCGTGGTGGTCAGCATGAGGGCGTCAGAGGCCGGGCAGGGCGATGGCGCTGAGGGCGGCGTCGGCGAGGGCAGCGGTGACAAGCGCGCAAACAGGCTGCTGGCCGTCTCCCGGCAGCGCCTGCGTGCGTCGTGGGCGGCTACAGGACGCTTCTTCACAGGTGCCTTGGCACTCCCTTGTTGCGCTTTGTACCTGTGTTGTGAACTTGTTGGCTTGTTGCATCACTTGGCCGTTTACACTGTTGTGCCAGGTTTTGCGGTCATTGGAGCCCCTGTCCATGGTGTGATCATGTGCAACCTGCCTGTCAATGAATGGCCTCAGGGGGAGGTTCTGGAGAGCGCAGCCAGCAGCAACAACACGGCATGCTACATGAATCCTCCGATTTCACCATGGCGGCAGTAAACGGCGGCGATGACCCCCAACGCCGTGGCCAGCTGCAGCAACAGCAACATGGCGGGGCAGGCTTCGGCGGGTTTGCCGGCATGCTTATGTTCGGGCGCAGGGCCAGGAGCACTGCAGGGGGTATGCCGTCAGCCGGAAGCCAAGACGCGCAGAGCGCTGCTGCAGCGGCGCCAGGCGGTATGAGGGCTGTTGCCGCAGCCGCCGCTGGGGCGGCCGCAGCGGCAACAGCCGTCTGGGTGGCGGAGGAAACCACAGAGCACGCTGTGGCAGTGACAACGGCCTCAACCCCTGCGATATCGTCTTTCCCAGCTGGCGGTGGTGGTGGCGCGGGTGGCACCCCGCTGCTGGCTCTGACATCGAGCGTTTCTAAGCTTTCCCGTGAGCTCGGCCCTGTGCAGGAAGATGTGGAGAGGTAAGCAAAATAACACATGCACCGGTAACAGAAGGTGGTCCAGTAATAAGGCTAGCCTGGCTCCACATGTGCTGAAACTATGCAAGGGCCGGTTTACATGTGGGTTTACATGTACCTGACCTGTTTGATCCAAGGGCAAGCTGGGTATTGGTGTTGTATCACCAAGAGGTCACCCCAAGAGGTCACCCCTAGAGGTCACCCCAAGAGGTGAAGACATCAGCCAGGCTGGGTTGGGTAACTTGGGTGACAGTGGATGGGTGGGCGCTGTCCCTAATAGTCGAGAAATGCATCATGCACCAGTGCCGTCTGAGTTGTGCTGACGACACTGGAAACGCCATGCCATGGCCTGCACGCAGGACATCAGGCGGCGGCGAGGCCGGTGACTCGTCCCCGTCCCTCACACCTGCACCGCCTCGCCAGCTCACTGCCAGCACACCCACCCTGCAGCAGCCGGAGCAGCAACACAGCCCGGGCCCCAGCAGCCCCCAGCGCAGGCATCAACCGCCTGCGTCCTACCTCGCTCCAAAACCGACCTTCCTTCCTACAGCGTTCTCGTCTTCCGCAGCACAGCAACAAGCGCAGCAGTACGGAGCGTTGTCGGCTGGGGGTGGTATTGCCACGGCGCATCTCCCCCGGGCGGGCAGCGCGGCATCGCTGCAGCGTGCAAGTAGCGGCCAGCCGCCGCAGCAGCAGCTTGGCGAGGGGCAGGGGTACCAACAGTCGCTGGGGCACGCACCGCCTGTCGCGCAGGAGAGCGGTCTATCAGCGGGCTTCGGAAGCACCCTTGTGACAACCAGCATGATGCACAACGGCAGCGGGTCTGTGCACGCGCCGGGCGGTGCGTCGTTGGCGTTTGGGTTAGGCGGCCCGGGGGGTGAGGGAGCGGATGGCACGGACGGCGGCATGCTCGGCCAGCTGAGGGCGCCAGGTGGCGTCGCCGGCACGAGTAGAGCTCCAGGGGAGGGCGCGGCGCTGCCGCCCTTACCGCCACACCCCCAGCAGCCCAGCCTCCACAACTTCAGCAACCCTGTCTTTGATGAGGCTGCCATGGGCAGAACGTCCAGAGGGGGTGCGGCTGCAGCGCTGAGGGGCACCTCGCGTGGCGGGGTTGGGGGTCAGGGCACATCCCTTAGTGGGTGGAACCCAGCGTACGGCGACCCCTCTGGGGGAGGAGGCGGTCTTGCTACTTCAGGGGGGGGCAGTGGGGGCTGGAGGCACTCCCAAGGCGCCTGGACCTCCCCAGGCGGCGCTGCGGGGGGCGCCCCCGCCTCTGCGGGCGTTACGGCGGCGGTGGTGGCTGCCGCTGGCGCGTTTGCTGCGGCGGGGGAAGCACGCGAAAACGCGCGCACCACTCAGCTGGAGGAGCTAGCGGCGAGGGCAGGTGGGTCGGTACTCGGTAGAATGACCCGCTGTTTCAATGCCAACGATGATATGTAGGGTTGTTTCACAACAAGCGTGTACTTGTGAAACGCAGTTACATCGCAGTTACATCAGGAGGAGCTGGCCGAACGTCCCATGCTCTCCCCCGCAGATGGGGGCCAAGAGATGCACCGCAGGGAGGCAGCAAGACAGCCTCAGTGTCCAGCGCTGACCAACCGCGCAGATTTATGCAAGGTGGCGGCCGGAGGTCGTTGATGCAGTCAGCATTGGTGGTTTCTCGCCTGCCTTCCTGACCTTTCACACCTGTACTTGTTCAACTTGCGGGCGTCACCATGCCTGGCAGCGCTGCCTGAAATGCACGTATCCTTCACGGTATTCGTGTGGACAATCTAGTAATCTTTGCACAGCGCACACTGTAGTCGATCGTGATGCGGTGCATGCTACGAGCACTGGCGCACAAGTGCATGGCACTGAGAGAGTCTGTACGGCGACGCCTACGTTAGATCTGTCGTGTACCATGTATTACATTCTCAGCTACTTGCTTGCCCACTTGCTTGTCTCGCGTCCGTGGCGGCGTTTGCACGCACGCAGAGGCGCTGGCAAAGCTTCAGTCCGAGGCCGCAGCCGCGCGCACCGCGCCGTTCGCGCCTACTGTGCGCGCCACGCCGGCATTAAGCGCGCCCGCAGCCGCAGCCACCCCGCCGGCCGCAGGCAGCGTGGCGTCACCCCTGCAGCGGGCCATCCAAAGCACTGTGCAGCAGGTGAGCAGCAGGTTGCTGCTGGTGCGTGTGTTTTGGTACTTTGGTAGGTACGTTTCAGGCGCGTTTGTTTGTTGTAGGGCAGCAAACAAATTGCTGGCATCGGGAACCTGACGTGGGGGGGGGGAGGGAGGGAAGGCTTACACCGCGATTGGCGCTGTGCTGTAGAAAGGGGAGGGTCTGAAAGGCACCTGTTCAGATGCAGCGGTCCTGCATGGCCCCATGCAGGGGAAGCATTCATTTACTTGTTGGAGTCACTGGTGTGCCAGTTAGCACCTCGACCGCACCTGTAAGGGTTGCCTGCCACCATACCACGTAACAATCCGTCTTCATCTAGAGAGTAGAGGGGAGTGTCGGCCTCGGCTAGCAAGCTCCAAGTGTACAAACTCTAAACCTAACATACCACACGTGGCATCATGTTGCGTCTGTTGGCGTGTGTCAGGCCGGCATCCGCATCTTCTTCCACTGCGGCATGTGCCTGCTGTCCATCATCGCGCTGCTGCTGGCGGACGCTGCGCTGGTGGTGTGGATCTACGTGCGCAACGACCACCGGTGAGGCAGATTGCCGCCCTCCAGCCCCCTCTCCTCTCCCTGCTCCTCCCCGCTATGTGCTTTCATCAGCCACAGGTTGCCGCTCATGAGCTTGCCCTTCGTGGCTGTGTGTGTGTTAGGATATTGCCGCTCATGAGCTTGCCCTTCGTGGCTTTGTGTGTGTTAGGATATCTTGTGCGTTGGGGGGGAGGGGGGGGGGGGCGGACAGATGGTGGGCATCAAGGGGCAGGAAGTATTGGACGGTTGAGCCACGATCTCAGGCTGCATGTCAGCAAGCCGGCATTGCATGTCAGCAATCTGGCGGTGATCCATTAGTCTTTCCCAACCGCAATACGATTCCAGACCGTACCGTTGCGATAATTGAGTAATAAGACAGCGTGCTCTCGCTGGCTGCCTTCATGCCAACCAAGGCACGCGTGTGCTTGGTGGTGGCTGATGACGCGTGTCTTGTGCGCACGGCACCCCGCAGTGACATAGAGGTGAGCCTCATCATCGTGGCCGCCGTCAACGCGGGCCTGGTGCTGGTGCTGCTGGGCATCATGCTGCTGCGCACCTACCTGGCGTACAGGTAGGTGCGGTACACGGGGCAGTACAGTACAGTACAGTACAGTACAGCAGGTATGGTACATGCATAACAAGATTAACAACCCCAACACGGCGTCCTGTGCGCGTCTGTTTCATCAATCATGCTGTGTTACGTCAGGAGCGTGCAGGCCAAACGGCCCATGCGCCCCCCACCAGATGGTTTACATGTAGGTTGTAAAACCGTGGTGTAGGGTGTAGGGTGTAGGGTTTGTGCTTCACCTGAGCCGTTTAGCTGAGACCGATACCCTAGAAGATGAGGATGCACAGCACCACAGGATGGGGAGGAAGCCAGAGCCGGACTGTCTGGCGGGACTAGACAAGGGAATTTCGATCTGGAATGCTATATTGCGTTTCTGTACTGGGGTTGCATTGGGATTTAGGAACGAGCCGGATGACAGGCAGGGCACAGGCAGGGCATTTTCCGCCTTGCGGGTCCTGCTTGTGATGACATTATGTACTATGGCAAGCGTTGAGCGCAAGACCATGGACTTCCCCAAAGGTGACAAGAACAAACAGCACCGAGGGTATAGTCCTGCAAATATGTGGCGCGTGCCGTGCTTGCCGGGCGCCTGCAGGCGAGCCACGCGCTCCAGCACCGAGGCCGGGGCAGCGGGCGCCGGCGCAGGCCCGCCCGGCGGGATGCTGGAGACCATCATCGGCACCTTTGTCGCGCCCGCGCTGCGCACGCTGGGGGTGGTGCCGGCTGCGCCCGGGGCCGCCACGCCGGCGGCGGTGAGCGGGTCGGCGGCGCCCTTGCATGGGAGGAGCATCGCATGCGCATGCACACACACTGGCGGCCATGCACGTGTGTTGTTTGTTGCAGCCGCCACGCACCACGCTTAAGGCTGGCATTAAGCGCTGGCTTGGTTTGACAGTCCTGCTGTTCTATGTAGGCATATGCGCATGAGCCTACACTTGCTTTGTGATGCACCCAAATGGAACCCTGTACCATGTAGTGACGCGCGACATGTAGTGATTGGTATGAACCATGTCACATGTATTCCAACTGTACGCGAGGTATATGCCGTGGCTCCGAATGCTTGCAGCGCTCTGCCAGCGACGGCGTGCTGGACCCCTCCGCCAGTGGCGGCTGGGGCTCCCGCCTGCGCGTGCTGTGGCACACCATAGGCCGCGTGGCGGGCTTCGACAACCCCCCTGGCCTGCACCCCACCGGCTCCTCACGCCTCAGCAACGACGATGCGCACGATGCTCCGAATGTGAGTGAAGCGGCGAACCGGGGCGACAGCGCCGCAAACACAAAGCATCACCGTACAGCAGCGTTTGCCACATTCACGTTTGCAAATGTTTCGCTGCTTTTGGGGCTGCGAGGTTGCCCTGGCTCCCTCAGTCCCGAGTCGGGCTGGACAAAGCAGGATGTTTCGTGCCTGTAATAGATTCATAGTGCGCAGGCATAGCAGGTGACGCCTCGGCTGCTTGCTTGATGCCCTCGTACCCTGCCTGCCTCAGCATGCCTGCCCGCCTGCCTGCTCAGCATGCTCTGCCACTGCCTGCTCTGCCTGCCTGCTCAGCATGCTCTGCCACTGTCGCTTGCCACTTCCCGTCATACACATTGTATTGGATGTATCGTGCATGCGTGTACGAGACTGTACCGCCCGCCCGCTTTCTCCATGTGCTTCCCAACGCGGGCGCATGCCTGCAGGACATGAGCGTGACGGGCGCGCGTCGCGAGCATTCCTCCGACTCAGCCGGGGCCCCCCAGCGCGTCACGCGGGGCGGCATGCAGCATGCGGACGACGCGGCAGCCGTGCACAGCGGCACGCGCCTCTCCCGGCCACACCCCCTGCACGAGCCTGCCTCGCCCGCTTTCACCAGCGGAGTGCCGCTGAGCTCAGCGCCCACGGCTGTCACGGGTGTCCTGCCCGCCAGCGGCGCCAACAGCTACATGGCTCAGCAGCAGGGCGGCGGGGCAGGGCCCGGGGGCAGCGGGCTCAACAGCGCAACCCCCTCACAACAGCTCTTCCAGCAGCAGACGACCAGCGCTGGGCTTTCAGCAGGTGGTGGCTTATTGCCTAGCAACTCAGCTGCTTCAGCGTCCACACCAGCCTCGCTAAGCCAACGCGCCTTCTTCACTGCAAACAGCGGGAGAGCGATCGGGGGCGGCGAGGCGGGTAGCAGCAGCGGCGCCGCCGCCAGCCGCCCGGCCGCCAGCAGCAGCATGCCTGCGGCGGCCGCGGCCGCTGGCGGCGCGGGGGGTGGTGGGGGCGTGAAGCCGGCCCCGCGGGTGCGCAGCAGCGCGGTCGTGCACAGCACGCCGGCCTCGCGCGCCTCTCAGGGGGGCGGGGGGCAGGCTTATGGCGAGATCATGG
>BDDA01000687.1:51848-64989 GCA_001662385.1 Chlamydomonas asymmetrica
GGTGTCGCCGGGGATGAGGAAGACCTTGACGCCCTCGCGCGCAAACTTGTACGCCAGCTTGCCAACCTGACCGGGAATACCATCAGCAGGTGTGTGCACGTGTGTGTCAGGAAGAAACTGCCGTGGGGCCATGCAGTGTCATTTCCGTGGGGCCGTGCAGTGTGCATATGCTGGTGTGCGTGAGGATAGCGTGTGTGTGTGCAGGCAGGCGGGTCAGCTGGCGTGGCATCATGAGCTCACACACACACACACACGTACACGCACATGCACGCATATGCAGAAGCTGGCCTCACAGATAACACCACATGCAACATGTTCATAGCTTGGCGCTGCGAACGCAGACAACCCGGAACCCTGCAAAACGTTGCCGCTGACTGCCGCCACCGTGATGAGGCATGCGTTCATCGCCGCTGTGGCGCGCGCTTGTCGCCGCCCTGCGAACCCGCGCCGCACCGTGGTGGTCTTGCCGGCCCCGTTGACTCCCACGATGAGCACCACCGCCGGCCTGCCCTTGAGCGCCAGCTCGCTGCTGCGGCCACGCTTCTTCAGCAGCTCCACGATGGAAGCCTTCATGCACACAGCGGGCGACACGCGACACGCAGGCACGGGCGCGTTGCATAAGCAGTTAAGCACCCTCTGTGCATAAGCAGTTGAGCATCCACTTGTCAGCGGCACTTGTCAGCGGCACTTAGGCGGTACGGTAAAAGAGTGAGTCGAGTGATTTGAGTTGAGTCGAGTTCACTACAGGGGTGGCAGGGTTCGGCACTTCGCCAGTCCGCTGCCTACCAACCCATATCGGCCTGGGTCGTACACATGCAGGTGATGCAGCCACTGCAGCCATGCCAATGTGCACCTTGAGCGCCGCGCGTATGTCGGCCGCCGTCTTGACCTTGCCGGCCTTCACGCCGTCCCGGATCGTGTCCACCAAGCGCAGCGCGGTCTTGGGCCCAAAGTCAGCGGACTGCAAGCACAACGCAGCGCCAGGACCGTTGTCGACTTGCGGTACAGAGATGCGATGTTGGACCAGGCGATGCAGTTATGCTCAGCCCAACGCAAGCAGCGGGGTTGGGAGATCCGTGCATGCAGTCCTGCCCTCCGGACCAAACCCTGCCTGGGCCAAACGCCAGCACGCATGTACCAACGCGCACATGCATTGCCGCATGTGTGTCCAGACGTGGATGATTCAGGATCCATGTCTTTGTGCACACACAGCAGTTGAACGGAACGCCTACACATGCGCCCGGCAACCCGCACAGTCCATGATGCTGGCAGCCATGCCTGCATGCCTGTGCTGTGTGCAGTGGACTGTTGGTGAGTGCTGAGTGTCTGTGCCCACGATGAGGGCATCCCCTCCCCCTCACCCCCCTGCAGTGGGTACTCACGATGAGCGCCTCCTCCAGCTCCTCCAGCCCCTCCTCGTAGTCCTCAAGGCTCCAGAACGCAAGCAGCTCGTCCACCAGCTGTTATGAGGCCATCGCGTCAGGGCGAGGCGGTGTCAGCAATTCAGCGTGGGGGAGGGGCAGCAGTGAACGCATTCAGGGAAGGGTGATCCATGTGCAAGCATGCATGTGCCAGCGCGGAACGTTGCGACAAGGCAGCGTGGTTTGCTCAGGGTGCCGTGGCGTGCACATGGGCAGTCAGACCGCATGTGCCTTCGCACAGGCTGTCGCTTGTGTAGTAAACACGAATGGATTCAACTTCACTCAGCAAGATGACCACAGGGGCCAGAGTGTCACCATGGCCTGTTATCTGGGCGGCAGCACCCACGGACAAAGCCCGTCTTAAGCAAGTGTGCAACTCTGCCAGGCCGAGCGTATGCGCGACACAGATGCATGGTGCGGTGCCTGGACTCACCCCAAGACGTTCACGGGTCTTGCTTGTGCCCTGAAAGAAGCGCTCAAAGTCTCCAGCTGCCTTTTCCTTTAGTACGCGTCCGAGGCGCTGAATTAAGCTGGGTCCGGCGACCTCTGCCCGAACCTGCGGGTTGTTTGGCGTAAAGGTTCTTTCACGGAAGAGTTCCTTACAGAGAGGTATGAAGACAGTTTCAGACAGTGTCCTCTGGTAACATGGTGATACTGAGCTGAGTGCGCTTCATAGCGTTGATGGCTGTACAGCAGCCACCGATGATGATGCAGTGAAACAAGCCGCGTGCCTATGCCTTCTGTTCTGATGTGGGTTGCCTGGAGACGTCGACGAGCTGCTGGGTTGCTCCAGGCAAATGCGGTTTCGCTCGCATTGAGGTAAGGGTGGCACCACTCACCTGCACAGTGCAACGCCTGCCAAGGAAGATAGCACGACTGCTAGTGTTGGGTCTGAACGGAGCTGGGCGCCTGCAGCTCGGCCCTGGTTGGCACAGGCCGCTGGTGGACGCGTGCATCGCAACTCGTTGCATCGTCGTTGAAACGAGAGCAGCCAGCAGCAAAACAGCGAGTATCCTGACAGGCAGCAACGAACGGTTGCAGTATAATATGCCTTCTATCACGTAGCCGACTGGTCAACGCTTCAACATGAGCAGACGCTCAGATCCGCACTCCAGGGACGCTCTTCCAGTTTGCCGAGCTTCCTTGCCCCCACTGGATGAGCAATGAAGCAGCACATGGGAAGCTCCACACTAGTTTGCCCAATCTGCTTCAGCTAACGTTTAGACCTGTCGCAGCACCTCCTCGTTGTCCGCTTGTTTATTTGCGATGACGCTGCCTGGTTGCTTCTTAAGCTTCAGGAGCTTGGCAGTCGCATTGCTTGTATGGATGCAGCTACAGACGTCTTTCACATCACAGTCGTTGGCGGCATCGAATGAAGCGGAGATGCTGACCTGGGCGGAGCAGTTGGGAGCACAGGTGCTTGGGGTTCCGTGGCGCAGTGCTTGACTGCAGTCACTTTGTTAACTTCGTCATCGTTTGTGCCACAATCGATGCGTATACTTATTGCTCGTGTCGTTACCCGTTGCCTGTTGCCTGAGTCAAGTTCTGGGTGAGGGACGTAGCGCTTGCTCTTTGCATGTACTTGCCGGTGCTCACACAGACGCTCCTGGAGATACGCTCCAGCCCTCAAGGAGTTAGAGGACTGTACGCCAAGCACCCAGCGCGTGCAGGGGACGTGCTGGTGCGCATCCCGCTGGCCGCAGCGCTCACGTTGGGCCACGAAAACGACACCGCACCAGAGCTGGCTGTCATGCTCCTGAGAGAGAAGTATCGGAGCGAAAAGAGGCAGCGGTACAAGCAGTACATCTCTGCGTTGCCCCCGCCAGGGTCGCAAGTCTGTGCCGAGACCCTTCCACCGAGTATGCTGTCCCTTCTGGGCACTCCAGACCTCGTGAGTGCTGGGACCTGTGCATGCAGCATAACACCCACTATGGCGCGATTCATTTCAGCACAGGACCTCCTGGGGGGCGAGCATGTGTGTGTGCAACGGCTTGTTCTGCCTTTGGGGCACCAAGATGGCCCGCGCACCACGTGGACAGCGCAGGGCAAACAGCCCTGCGCGCCCATCGTTTGCTCTGAGCTGCGCTGATGTGTGTGCTGACGTACTGCCTTGCGTGTGTGTGTGCATGGCAGGTTGAGGTGGTGCGGGCAAAGCAGCAGTGGCTGTATGACGTGTGGGTGGGTGCCCCCGCCGCAGCTGCGCTGAAGCTGCCGCTGGCTCGCGCGGTGCCTGAGGGCACCAAGATCGAGCTGGCTGAGCTGGCATGGGCCACATGCATGGTGAGAGCCATTCCGTGCATGCGCATGTGCCCATGCATGTACCAACGCATCGTTTGCGCGGTGTTTTCAGTTATGTTGAGCCCGGGAGGTACGTCCCTCAGGGCCTGGGTACGTGCTGGTTGTCAGCTTTGCCACTCTTCCATCGATAAGCACTACTGCCCCATGTTTCCACATACCGGTACACCATGTGCAAAGGAAGGCGATACAGCATGTGCAAAGGAAGGCGGTACACCATGTGCAAAGGAAGGCGGGCTTAGCGCCTTGCAGTGCTCGCAACCTCCTGCACCACGCCTTGTGTGTGGGCGGTCACACGCTGGCATGCAGCATCGCACTTGCAGTGCTTCACGCACGTTCGGTTGTTGCTGCCCTGCCAGGTCAGCAGCCGCGCCATCCGGGGGCCAGGCGGGGCCATGCTGCTCATCCCCATTATCGACATGGCCAATCACGACAACGACGCGCCACACACGCTGCGATTTACGCCCTCGTCAAACCCACTGGTCGTGCCAAAGGACAGCACCAGCCAGGACCAAGGGGATGACGAGCCGCCGCACCCGCCCGCAGGGGATTTGGCAGGGGATTCTGCCGATGCGGATGGTGGTTCCGGAGCAGGCGGTGTAGTGGAGGGCGAGGCGTCGTCTCGGTTGTGGTTGGAGCTCGTGGCGGGGTCGGATGTCAAGCCCGAAGAGGAGGTGAGCGGTCAGATCATGGGTCGTGACAAGGCGCCAATACAAGTTTGCATCCGCTGCTCGAAAAAGAAAGAGAAGTTTATGGAGGCGCGGAATGGGCCGGAGACAGTAGGATGGTGAGCGGCTCATGGCGACCAACTTGGCCGCTCTCCGGCTAAGTCCTGACGGCTCAACTTTGACTGCGTGGCTTTAAGCGCAGCAGCTTCCCGTGGGCCAGCAGTCCAATACACGCCCTGACCGTGTATTGGACTGTACCGCCGGCTGCTCCGGGAATGCATCCATACACACATGCAGCAGGATGGATGACTGCACCACCTGTACCGTGATCTGTACTACGATCTATACTGCAGGTAGCCATCAGCTACTCCTCGCCCGCCCCGGAGCTCCTCCCCGACGAGTCCTTCCTGTATTACGGCTTCATCGCCGCCCACCACCACCACGCCGCCCACGCCCATGCCAACCCCCGCGCCCGGGTCGCCATGGCCATCGCCGACGTGCTACGCGAGCGCGCCGCAGACCCTACCAAACCCAAGCTGCACTCGATGCCGGATCACGGCCACGGGAGGCACATTGCCGGTGTGGAGATCGTGCACGACCGCGAGGGCGGGGTGCACATCGTGGAGCCTTCGCACGCCAAGGCGGCGCGGCGGGCGGCGCTGCAGCCGGTGTTTGGCGTGGACCGCGCCGATTGGGACCCCAACGCGCGCCCCGGGAAGAGCGCGGCGGCGGCCGTGAGCGGTGGGTGGGGTACGCGTGCGCCTGTGTTGCGGCGTACTGATGGAGCGCGGACTGCTTTTGCTTTGGGCGAATGCTTTACGGGTTGCGGTGTGCACAGGCCAGGCAGGTGTGGGAGGGTGGCAGCATGATGGTCTCTTCAGGACCCTTGCTGCTAAGTTATTGTCCACCTTGTGAGTGCGCTGACGGTGATGCAGCCACCATACTGATGTCAAGAGCTGGCAAATCCACACAGTCACTGTGTCCACCTGCCTGCCTATGTGCTGCTGTACTGTTTTTCTTACCTTTGTTTGTTTTGTTTTGTCCGGCCAGAGGAGGATATGCCGTACGAGCAGCTGGACGCGGAGATCCGGCGCCTCAACCAGCGCCTCACGCAGCTCAGCCGCTCCGTCACGCACGCGCACCACGTCAACCCGCCGCGCACCGCCGCCGCCGCGGCATCCGGCTCTGAAACTGCCGGCGGTACCGTGGACGACGCGACCTTCGAGAAGCTGATCTTGGTCTCGGAGACGCAGTACGCCGAGGCCGCGTCGCTGCTGCGGCAGTTCAGAGATCTGCGTGCAAAAGCGGTCATGGCGCAGATCCGGCGGCTGGAGAACGCCATGCAGAAGCTGCTTCGCAAGCGATCGGGTGACTCGTGGCGGGCGGAGCGCGCTGCTGCTGCTGCAAAGGTCGGCGCAGGAGCGGAGCCGGCGGGGGGCGAGGCGCGTGGCGGGGAAGGCGACGAGAGCGGCGGTCTCAGCAGCGCTGCTGAGGGCGGCAGCGGCAGCGACCTACACGAGGAGCTGTGAGGGAGCAGCTGCGTGCATGCGTCATGAATGCGTGCTGAGTGCTGACCTTATGCTGTGTGCTGCCGGATTCCGTGGCCGTCCATTTAGGACTTTTTAGCCAAGGCCGATCTTCCGTGCCAGATGAGGACGGACAATGCTCGCATGATGAGTACCATAGCACTTGGCGGGTCAAGCAGTGAGGAGAGCACAGAGAGCAGCTGCATGTTGTATGGTACAAGTATGGGACACAGCCCGAATGCACTCGCGACTTGGCTGCACACTTTGGGGTCACTGTGAGAGGCTGCGAGGGAGCGTTTTTACTTCTCCGACCCTTGTTTCAGAAACACAGGTGTAAATGAAGCATTCTCAGTCTTGAGGCGCACGGTGTTCAGCAGCGTTGAGGCATACTGGCGGTGCATCCTTGCCTTGCATCAACTGCAACGCTGCAACCCACCAGGCTACCTTGTGCGGTGCTGTCCGTGTGGTCATCCGCCAGGCCTGCGCTCTGCGTCACACAATGCTACGCTGGGCACCGCTGCAAGAAGACTGCTAAGACTGCAACGCATACTACACAGGTTGTGTTTGCAGGCCATGAGTGCGCAAGGGAGGTGTTGTAACTAGTTAGGGAAGCAAAGTTTGCTTCGTAGGAAGGCACCAACGAGCTGCACTGGCTGCATTTACTGGCCCCATGGCCGCTCTTCTGAGTTCTGACCCACGTTACTGGGGGTACCAACTTGTGAGTGATTGATGAGCTTTACATCGCTTGGCCGATCAGGCCATTCATGGATGAGCATAGCTATCATGACCAACTGGTGAGTGTCTTGAGTGTGAGTGTGAATCGAGGAGGGATGAGTAGCGCATGTTACTGCATGGTGCATAGAGGCATGCGGCGGCGGAGACCATTTTCAGAGACCATAAGTACCACTAGGTGATACGCTCCGTGTGCGAGCAGCGAATCAAAACAACATTGCCGGTACTTTAATAATCTGCAGGCAGTGTACGGTACGCATTGAGGTCGGGGTCTGACCACCAACCAGTCCAAGACGTCGTAAGTGTCAATCGCGATAGCGATGGAGCCTTTTGTCCAGTCTACAACATGCACCAGCAGTAGTGGCGCTTGAGTGGTCGAGTCCAACTGGTGTCATCACATAAAACACGCACGCGTTGCATTACTGCAGTACCTATGTAGTAGTGACGGATTCAGGCTGTTGATCAGCTCCAAAGGGGCTGTTGAATCACGCATCAGAAAAGGCGTATCATACTATCATACTGTGCAGCATATTGGGCGAGTTGAGAACCGCAGGAGAGAAAAGGATAAGAATCAGGTAGGGGAAGTAGCAGGGGGGAATACAACCCTCACATGCCCCCTGTTGGGAAACCCTCGGGCAATGTAATGAACCGACCGGGGGGAGAGAAGGTGAAACGAGTTGCAGCGAGTCATCGGGCGGGATGGATGAGGAGCGAAACATGGGGGCACAAGTTTGTGGGTCGGAGTCTGAACGCACCAGATGCAGTTTGGGGTATCATGGTCCGTGCAGAATGCAGCATGCTGATGCGTCATGTGCGGTGCAGGGCAGCAGCTGCATTATTCTGGGTGTGTGGCTTGCGCTGCAGAGCTCACCCCAGGCCACTATCAGCATGGCGCATGCACATGTTGTGCAATGCCCTGCGTGTCTCACAGCGTTGCATAATTGTGGTGCAGTGCAGTGCAGTGCATTGGCTTGCGTACAGCGCCAAATGGCATCAGCCGGCAGGTCCAACAAGCGGTAGCGGTGACACTGCCTGTTTCCACCGTTCTTACTCATGGCAGGGGCGCGAGCTGTCACTTGTCAGCGCCGCTGCCGGGCTTGCTGCCGCCGAGCGGAGCGGATATGGACGCAGGTTGGGCGCGGAAGCGGAGCGACTTGCGCGCCACCTGAGACAGCAGGCTGCTCACAGCCTCCGCCGACGTACCACCCACCGCGCTCAGCGTGGGCTCCGTGTACTCCTCCAGAGAAACTGATCCTGCTGCACGGACCGTAGCCGGCGAAGCGGAAGTCACCGCCGCTGCTGGTGGCCCTGCTGAAGACGCCCGGGATGATGAGCCTGGGGGGCTGGTGTCGCCTGCCGTGTCCTGGCTGCCCCCTGCGCCGCTGTAGGTGGTGCGTTTGGGCGGGAGGGGCGGCGGGCCGCGCACGAGGTTTCGCTGGTGCCACGTCGTACGCGCGGAGGCAGCCCTCAGCATTGCGCTTTTGTCGCCTGCATCCCCAGGAGCGCCATCCGTGGTGCCATCAGCGTCAGCGTTGCTGCTGCTGATGTCGTAGGGGCCAGGAGGTGGTGGCACCGGCAGTGAAGCGCGGGACGCGTGGCTTGGCTGTTGATACGCTGCGTTGAATTGCATCACCGGCGCAGCAGATGCGTCGGCTGCGCCCCATCTCGCCGAGGCAGCCTTGGCCAGGCGTGACGCCGCATGCCCGGGCTGGGGCCTCAGCACCGCGCCTCGGTCAGGTAGCATTGGCGCGTGAGGTTGTGCGCTAGGTCCCATACCGGTATCGGCGCTCGCTCCAATACCACCCCCTCCGCGCTCCGCATCATCGTCATCATCTGGCTTCCCAGGGCCAGAATGACGGGACGTGCCGCCATTGAATTCAGACGCGCGACCGCGATTCCAGCTAGCAATAGGCTGCATGCCTTTCTGGCTCTGGTTCCGTGTGAGGGCAGGCACAGCAGCGGTTGGGGTTGCCATGCGCACAGTTGTTGCACCGACCGGCAGGGGCGACGGTGGGCCTGACACGGCGGGCTGAACGTTAGTGACGGGGCAGGCAGCGTCAGGAGGGGGGCCGGCAGCAGCTGCTTTGCCGGACGCAGCCCGGCTCAGCACCGCGGCCCTGCCGGAGATGGCGGCTGCAGCGGCGGACTCCGGCGGCGGCGAGATCGCTTCCGCTCGGTCCATCTCTGCTACCAGCGTGCGCGCAAGCCTCTCCCGCAGGCTGTCGACCGATGGCTCCCCACCGTCCCGCATGGCAGCATTCAGCGCCACCAGTGACATGCCACCGTTTGCGGCAGGCATGGGAGGAGCTGCAGTACTGGCTGTGGTTTCGGCTGATGCCGCGGCTGATGCCGCGGCTGATGGTTCCGGAGCTTTCAGGACCGCGGCCGGATCGCTGTGGCCGTCATGCGCACCGGCTGTGACGGATTCCATGGTGGGCTTGCATCCTCCGGAAGCATTCATGTTATCCCCCTGCCATGGCGATGACTCAGGCGAATCCACCACCCCTGAGTGCGTGTGGCGGTACGGTCGCAGGAAGCGCCTTGACACATGGCCGGCGGCGCGCTGCGGCGGCGGCGGAGGCACGATGAGCTCCGTTGTAGCTAGCTCAGCATCGAGCTTCGAGATTTCGTCCACCTGGCTGACCCCGTTCTCGCGCAGGCTGGCAGGCGATCGCTCCACGCTACCCGGGATCACCACCCCGCCTGCACGACCACTCGTATTCCTTACTGCCTGAGGCTCCGGCTCTGCAGGGCTCTCCGATGGATGTCGCGCCAGGCTTGGCCAATCCACCGCCGTGCGGAGCGTGGGCCGGGGCGGGGACGGCAACGGCTCGGCAGCTGGCGGCGCAGGTGCGGGTGCGGGTGGAGGCTCCATTGCCACCACGGGCTCTTCCTCGGGCGCCACCGCTGCAGGAGACGACAAGAAGCGCTGGGATATGCGCTTGGAGAGGTTGCGCAGCAGGCCGCCTCCGTTTCCACTCGCGCTGGTGCGCTGCTGCTGCGGCGGCGGCTGCAGCGGAGGAGGAGGAGGGAGCGCTTGGGCCAGTGCTAGGGGCGCGGATGGCGTAGACAAGCTCTCCTCTCGTAGGGTCGGCAGCGCTGCTTGGCCCGAGGCAGGCGCTGCACTAGTGGGCGGCAGGGGAAGCTCGAGCAGGGTCAGCGGCCCGCTAGAGTCCCGTTGGAGGTTGCTCATGGGGGAGGTGGAAGCGCCGGGCGTGCCGCTGAATGTCTGCCGAGGGGACGGGACAGCAGGGGACGTGGTTCCGGAGCGATGGTGCGTGGGCAGGCACCCGTCCCCCGCCATGACCATGGCCTTCCCCTCCCCGGCATCATCCTGGAGGCTCAGCACGGCCAAGCTTGACCGGCGGGAGGTGTTCGCGGCGCCGTCCTCGGACCCGCGCACGGGCTGCGGAGGGGTCAGAGCGCGGTGCAGCGCTGCCGTGAGGTGCAGCGGCATGACGCGGGAGGAGCGACTGGAGCGGCTCAAGCGGCCGGCGGGGGCCGGCGAGGGGACCTGCTCGTCCTGCTGCTGCTGCTGCTGAGGGTGCGGGGAGGAGGCACCGCTGCCGGCCTCCGGGTCGCCGTCGAGCTGCTCGGCAGGCGTACGGTGTTCGTCGCTCTCGGCCACGTTGTGGCCCTCAGCCTGCGGGAAGGGCAGCACATGCAACACGTATGTCCTTAGACATTTAGCAGGCTGGAGCCAAGCCACATACAGACATGCTTGATGCAGTGTGCTGCTGGTTATGCACGCTGCAAGAAGCAGGTCTCATGCCAGTCCTTGCAAAACCAGCAGTAGGATCAGCGGTACAGCAGGATCAGAACTAAGAGCAGCAGCATGAGCGGGAATAACCAACGTTCAGATCAGCGGTAGGATCATCAATCCATCATGCAGCATGACGCACCAGGATGGCGGTGGAGGGATCCGAGGAGCGCTTGTGGGCCCACCGGGAACCGCCCGCTGCTGCGTCAGCGGCATCCATCGAAAGAGAACGTGGCTGCTGCTGCTGGGCGCCTGGTGGCAGCGGCTCGGAGTGTTCATCAGGCTGCGTGTCATCACCGCGGGATGCGAGTGCCTGCAGGGTAGGGTAGCAGCCAAGCCCCGTACAGTGTTCGGTTGCAGCACGGATATACGTGTGTGAGGCTGTGAGCATCAAGCCTGGCCTACAGGCAGTTGAATAATCTCATGACCTTGGCTGACAAGAACGCCCCTGGAGTGGTTGCCCTGGGCTACCATGCAACGTGGTAAGCATGCGCTGAAGCAGGATGATTGGAGCCCCAAGCCTGTCATAATCACCAGCATGCATGCATGGCATGTGAGGCAGCAGAGCAGAGCTCCAGGAGAGGGCGCAGCAGTGTCAGGCGTATGACCTCTGCTTGCTGGCCCAGCACACGCGCGTGTCCCTGCGCTGCACCAATCTCCCAGCGTCGCACCTGCTCCTCCTGCTGCCGCCTCCGCCTACGCCGCCTCGCCGCCACAAACACAAACACGATCAGGCACGCGAGGCACGCCGCCACCACGGCCGCCACGATCACGCCAATCAGCAGGCCAGATGACATTCCGCCACCATCGTTGGTGGTGGCAACCGCCCCGGAGTCCTTGGTTGCGGCCTGCGGCTGGGTCATGACGTAAGCCTGCTTAAGCACACGCGCGACCTCCACTGCTGAGGGCTGGGTGTCAACCGCACAGGTGACGGGCTGCTGGTCGATGGTGGCGGAGGAGGGCGAGGAGGTGGTGGTGGAGCAAAGCGAGGCGTACGCGTCAGCGCCGGCCTTAGTGAGCGGTACATCGTACTGCACCAGCACCTGCGCATCCACATGGACACATGGACAGCAAAGTCTCACACCACCTTGTGTGAATTTGTGTTTTTGGTGGAC
This sequence comes from Chlamydomonas asymmetrica, assembly GCA_001662385.1. NCBI lineage: Eukaryota > Viridiplantae > Chlorophyta > Chlorophyceae > Chlamydomonadales > Chlamydomonadaceae > Chlamydomonas > Chlamydomonas asymmetrica. The sequence continues at coordinate 63,366 of BDDA01000687.1, forward strand.
TGGGGATAAAAACCATCCTCGAGCGATCACCGTCCGACGTTTGCATAAGCCTCACTATAACATGGTGTACCCAGTGTGTGCCGTATGGATGGCATGCAATGCGTACTTGCATGCTGCATCAATCACATGTGGATTATTGTGGCAGCGCCTGGCATACCTGCAGCTTTGCATCAATCTGCTGCGCCGTGGGGGAGCACACCACCAGCGGCGCCGCCTGCGCCGCCGCCCATGACGCCAGCGCCGTGGCAAGCGACGCCTTGTACGCGTCCACGTCAGCGCTGGATGCGAAGGGCGGCAGCCCGATGTTGAGGACTAGCTCCAGGGAGGGGCTGCCGCAGCTGCTGGCGCTTCCGGCAGCAGGCGGACCGCCTGACGCCTGCAGGAGCGCAAATCACGTGCGAGATACTGGTAAGCGTCAGGCATTCGGGGAAGATGAGGATTGAGCAGGATTAAGATTTAAGAAGATGAACCCCAGGATGAATTCCTTGTGCACAATATCAGCATCAGACATTTGTAGGTTGCACCCGATCCTGACATGCATCCTTCCCCCACCTCCTCCCATGCAGTGCAGCTTCTCTGAACCCCTCTCAAGGACGGCCCTGGGCCTCTGGCTGGCTGCCTGGCGGTGTACTGTAATCAACAGCCATAACAGGATAACAAGGATAGAGGGTGACAATTGCATCACACACTCGCATCCATCACATCGACCGTGGTGGATGCTGACATTTGACTTGCATGCGCACCTGATGCAGGCGTCGGCCAGTGGTGGCAGCGGCGGCTTGCGCAGCGCTGCACTGCAGGCTCAGGCTGCTGGCCGGCACGCCAATCCCATCAGCCACTGCCGCCAGCAGCGCCGCTGTGAGGTCCGCGGAGCAGTCCACCGGCACTGCGCCTGACGTGCTGCCCGCAGACGGTGAGGTGAGGGTCACAGAGGACGCAAGAGGGGTGGTGATGTGCAGCGGAACCAGCATGCTGCTGCCGGTGAGCGAAACAGAGTCGGCATCCGGGAAGAGTGCGGCGACGTCTGACGCGTCTGTGTAGAGGGGGCTGGCGAAAGAAGCCGACTGCTTGACGTACAGCACTGCAAGCACAACATGGCAGCAGCGGTACAGCACATGCAACGGGTCAGGCCACCGACTACTGGTGCTGTTGACTGAGTCCTAAAAGGTGCGCATGCACTATATATGCAGTCAAGATGCATATGGTAATACAACATCGCTCCCTGCCGATTCGCTTGATACCAAGGCAGTATAAGAACTGCAATAGAGTATCCACATTGGGCAAGCTGTGATCAAAACTGTCACAGCCAAGCTACCCAAGCTTCCCCAAGGCCTGGACAAGGCGGCCAGAGAACAAGAACATCACGCCGGGTGTAAGCTAAACTCTGGCGACCACAGTGCGGCCAGTTAAGGCTTGGGAGCACTCGTGGTGGCATTCCGCCTGTGCAGTTTGCCCAACAGCCAGTTGATGGAGGGAATGGCACCCGCAAACGTACCTGCGCTCGTTGAACCAAACGTGTTGCTGACGAGCTGCTGGTCAAAGGTGATGACAGGGACGGCATTAGTAGGGGGAAGAGGATTTGGTGGTGGGGGAGGTGACGGTGGTGGGGAAGGGGGTGGACTTG
>BDDA01000688.1:26043-64947 GCA_001662385.1 Chlamydomonas asymmetrica
GAAGAGCCTCGGCCAAAGATCTGAAGCTGCTCAAACAAGCTGTACTGCAGCTATGGAAGGGATCTTTTCACGAAGCTTCTGAGTGACCGCCACTCGTACAGTCATGACAGTTGCAGCAGGCCCTGTGATTTTGATTTTCACGATTGGGCCATCGATGCTGACCAGCTCCAGTCCACCACCACCTGTCCCAACCAAGTAGGGACGGATTTCGTTCAGCGTTGTGTCCACGTTTTCCGGTGTCAGCTCCAATCCCAGCGACTCCTCCGTCACCTGCTCTACGTCCATAATCTGAACAGAGCAACAGCAACCAACAGCATTATGTGCGTGAGTGACACAGCATATGTACTGTCCAAGATGAGCAATCCTCTGTGCGCAGCAGGTTATGTTTTGCACGGCATCCATTTGAATCGGCCAATCAGCACCGCCAGTGCGCCTGTGAATGTAAGGACTATCAGTCGATACGCTATGATAACCACAAGAAAGCCAACACACCTCCGGAATGCGTTCCATAAGGCGGCGCTTGATGCCCATTGTCATAGTGGCTGTTGAGCTTGGGCACGAGCCGCAAGCACCTTGAAGCTTGAGCTTCACCACAAGGCCATCGATTTCTATGAACTCTACGTTGCCACCGTCAGCCATCAAGTACGGCCGCACCTGCGCCGTTTTGCGGGCGCCAGCTCACCCTCAACAAAATTCAGCCGCACATATGAAGCAAAGAGCCAAGCCGAACCAAGCACCCCTTCCTCTCATATGCTGGAGTTGCACGGGTTACACAGTGCCAAGGATGGAAGAAGAAAGCTGCTGCATCACTCGTCCGTTACGCATGCTTCACGCGCACACACACAAACACAGCACCAATCGCTGGCTGCAAACAACCTGCAACGCACCTCATCCAGCACCTGCTCCACATTTTCCTCAGTCAGAGCCAGTGTGTCCTCCAGCTGCTGCTGCATGGTAAACACCACTGCAGCATTTGCACCAAGCACACAAACAAATTAGTAGTTCATTTCGAGTGCACGTGTGCGTGCGAGGGTTGTGATGTGCCCGAAGCCACCCCTATGCTAGCCAGCAGGACAAGTCAGATACACAGCAAGTAAATGCCAGAAAGCCTGGATTTGGCGATGGTGCACTGCAGGCCTGCGCAATCCTCTTCTCGTTGCAGCTCACCAGGTCGACCCATGGCCGATGGGTTCCTGAGCTGCCGCCTGCTGTGCGATGACCACAAAGCGCTTGACTCGTTTTCGCGGCTGCTAGCGCTGTTCACGCGGCATCCCGCAAGTGACCGATGGTGCCTTGTTGCGAGCAGCGGCCATGTTGGGACAGAAGTTGTGCTGGTCGAACACTTGGGGCTCACAACCGGGTAACTCAGGGCAAAAGACATGGTTCAGTAGGTGGTACACAAAGACTGGGGATGGACATGAATACAGGCCAGATGGGGCGTTGTCGCTCTTAACGGATCTGCCTCCACCAAACGCAACAACCTTCCGGGATCATGCATTAGATGCCTGCCCCTGGCTGAGCCTGGCATGGTGGAGCACACCCTCACCCTCGCCCTTGCTGCCTGTGAATGTCCGCATACAGCAGGAGCACACCATCTCTGCGCCTCAAACCACCGCTTAGCCACTGCCCAAGTGCAGCAGTGCTGCAGCATTCATGCACCTGCCTTGTGGGGTTGCCCGACGCTCTGGTACAGCACGGCACGGCACACAGCAAGGCTGGAGCATGGCGTACTTGTCATGGCAGGTAGCACATGCGCATTGCATCATGCATGCCGCTAATGAGTGCTACCGAGCGCTGCATGCTGCCGCCTGCTGCATTCCATGCTAAGGCTGATGTGGCATTGCGCGCAGTGTTGTTTCTGCTGCTGGCAGGAGCTCATTTACGCTTGTGGCAATAGTAAACTGGCATGGAAATGTGCACCGCTGTGTAACACCCCACACCACATCGGATGGCGGCTGCCGTGGCTGGCGCATGTACCAAGATTCACAGCAACTGCACAAGCAAGTAGCATATGCGGACGACTCGGGCGAGCCACTCTGCTACTGCCTGGCACTTCTCATGTATCCTTATCAGATACCGTACCACCCAATCTCATCTCATGCGCCGGGTGCGTGTATACGCCCCCCGAGCAGCCAAGCAATCCAGCTGTGAGAGAATGCAAAGCGCAAGAACACAAGCGAGCACACAAATGAACAGCAGGTGTGGTAGCCCAGGGGACACGCGCCATGCATGGGGCAGTACAGCAGGCCGTTGCGGTTTGCTGGGGTACGTGACGCCCATGCCTGAAGCACAGTGAAAACCCTGCCGTCCATATGCAAATTCCTCACAGTAGCACACCTACATACCGGTATCTGAGTCCGGTATGAGCCGTTGAGGCGCTGTGCAGGTTTTGACTGCCCTTCTGTGCATGACGCTACTGCACATCACTGCTGCCTGCCCGCTCAATTGGTATGTCAGACCAAGCCCGAGGTCCGCTTGCATCATCGCGCAGGCGCTGCCCCGCCTGCGGCCCTGGGGCTGCTCCACGACTGATGGTTGCAGCTCCCCAGCATGACAGCTGGCTGCCGCAGGTGATGCGGCGCTGGTGATGCCAGAGCGGGCAATCGGGCGGCTTAGCGCCCATTTTGCCGCCTGTGTCTGTTACAGCTTAGGAACGTGGTGTGAAAATGCACCACAGCACAGCGCACAGCACAGATTCTTCACTCTACTGGGCAGCAGGGATCAGCTGCCAGGAGGCAAGTCACACAGTGCCAGTGAGACACACAGTCAGGAGCTCGAAGCAGCACGCACACCGTATGCGTGTAACACCCGCACCGTGCGCTGCAACCCGTTGCTCTGCTCCCGTGGCAGAAAATGCATAGCTGCTGCGGTGCTTGGTAAAACTACATGCGGCTTGCCCTCACAATCTGCTGCGCCTGCCGGTGTGTGCTGCTCTTGCTGCTGCTGCTGCCCCGTTTGGTGTTGGTGCAGACCCGCGGATCAACCTACAAAAGGGCTTGAGCGTGAGCCTGTACACATCATTCCTACCTCACCCAAACACCTGACACACATCCGGAGAGATGAACACCACACGCTGGCTTGTGGCCTTGAGAAGGTAAAGGGACTTTATGGCTCCTTACCGTCACCAGCGCAGGTGCTTCTTCTGCTGCTGACACAGCTCTGACCCCGCGTATAGCCAGGAGGATAGCAGTGGATCAGCGTTGCATTCCTGCGCTGTAACCGCCGCGAACCTCTGCCTTGAGCTTCGTCGCCTCAGCGTAACTGCCGGCCCCCCGGCCTGCATTCACAGCTGAGCGCGGACGCACTGCCTCGACAGCAGCACCTTCACCGATCAACAAACCACTCAAGTGAGTTAGCTGAGTACCTGCATCAATGACACATGCCAAGCTCCAACGGTGGTGTTGGAGCTTGGCAGGCATCATTCCTAGATTCGCCGACAGGCAGTCTGCTGCATCCTCTGTATCAGCCGCTAGCCAGAGAAGCACCACAGCAACGTTGCATACAGTCCTCTGTGCACAGCCGCGCCATGCAGCACCCAGGGTCCATGTACTCGCCCAAGTGACTGCTGAAACCGCCACAGCTGTAGGGCTGATCAGCTTTGCCAGGGTTTGTTGTTGCCCGCATGCCCTGTGGTAGCACCTATAGCCTGTCTACAGCGTGCCCGAGCAGGTTCAACCAAAATGCACGTCCCCTGCACCACCAACCTGCAGGCCTTTCGCCACCAGAGCTCCCTTGTACGCACTGCCCCCGCCACAGCCGCTGCACCAGGCGCATGATGTGCAAGCTGGCCGCAGCGATCACGGTGGCCCTGCTGGCGTTGACGCTGGACGTGCGCCCACTCCTGCTTGGGTCGCCCGGGCCATCTTTCTCGGCCATGGCGCAATCCGTGGATGGCAGCGGCGTCGGGCGGTACCTGCGACCATACTCACAAGAGCTCGCAGACGCTGAGAATGCAGGTGAGGAGAGAGGTCACCACCTCAGTGATTTGATTTAGCCTGGATCTCCGCAATCCAGTACGGTAGTACCTCAGGATCATCGCCCATGGTACTGCACCATGCATTTCCTGACACGATGCAATGTTTGAGCTTGAGATCCCACAAGCCATGCTGTGGGCATGTACACTGCATGTTTATGCGCGCGCACGTTTCTCAGGCTACAACCTGCATGCACTTGCCCCTAACACGTGCTGGCTGCCGATGGCTGTCACCATGCCTGAGCGCTGCGCTCGGCAGGGCCTTTACAGCAGATCCTATCACCAACGACTTTCCTGCTCTGACCCTGTTGGGTATGTTGCATGAAACGGGCCCATGTATGCCACCCACGTCCATGCTCGCATGCAGGCAAGAAGCAGTCGTCTTCGCACTACTTCAGCTCGGCCTCCTCGTTCGTGCAGCGCTCAGGGTCGCAGCTCTTCCTGGCGGGGCAGCCCTACTACTTCCTGGGCTGCAACGCCTACCAGCTGATAGAGGACGCGCTGGGGGGAGGCTGGGGCCAGCAGCGCGTATCACGCCTGCTGAGCCTCTCACAGGTGTGGTGTGTCTGTGTGTGTGGGTGGGGGGGTGGGGGGGGTGTTAGTGCGTGCGCACACCCTGCAACTGACCTCAGCTCATGAACAGTCGCTTGCGGCCACATCGGTAAGGGGGGGCGCCACGTTGCTAATGCTGCACGCTGATGCAAGTCAGGTCTGAAATTCGTGAATTCCTAATGCAGGTAAGCCCCTGGTCAAACCCGACACTACTGTTTGCATTGCTGTGTGTATGCCTGTGCTGCAGACGCTGGGACTGCGTGTCATACGCACCTGGGCCTTCAACAGGCGGCTGCCTTACGACGCCGGCCAGGGCTACCTGGGATATGATGAAGGGCAGTTCCGGGGGCTGGATTACGTAATCCACCAGGTGACCAGTGACAGCAGTGTGCGGCACACTATGGAGGCGGGGGGGAGACATGAGCAGGCCGCAGGCAGATGAGGAATTGAACGCATCCACCTTGGCCTGTTCGTGCCCTGAGTACGTACGGCCCTGGGTTGCACCTTAACTGTGCTGCCGCCTGTTGTTTGCTCATTGCGTGTGACAACATTTTGAGTGAGGGGCCTGCATCAGCTTACATGTTAAATACTTGGATGGCACCATTGCTGATTGAGTTTACACCTTGAGGCCTTGAGTCATGTACGGTACTGCTGCATGTGCCAGGCCCGTGCCAACAACATACGCCTGGTGCTGGCCGCCGGCAACGTGTGGCCGGCGTTCGTGGGCCCAGAGCTGTTCCTTACGGTGGGGCGCAAGTGGCAGCAGGCGCATGGCAACTCTAGCGGAACACCTTCAGGTGACATCCAGGAGCCAGCCATGCGCACAGCTGAGAAGTTGCTTTTCATTTTTCAGCTTAGTTCCACGATACCTACCACGTTCATGTGCTGTACAGCCTGATCTTGAGAACAACATCGTGGGAGATCACATGCAAGATTTGGTGAAGGCGATTGGAGTGATGGAACGATTTACCAAGTAGAATGCCTGACGCTGCATGCGCGGTTGTCGGTGTCGGTCGGGTGCTGTTGGGTGTCGAGCTGCCCCTTGTCTCTCAGCGTGACGATCCATGAGACGATCTACATCAGCACCCTAAACTGTGCAGCATCAAGGATGTGCCCTTCACTTGGCTACTACCAGTATGTGATGCACATGTGTATAGGGCGGAAGGCGGCCTCTCTGGCTCTGTGACCCTTACGTTGTGCTGCTCATGCGGTTGTGTGTGGTGTGTGGCGCAGATGACCTGTACGGCTTCTACGCGTACGCCCCGGCGCGGCAGGCGTACAAGGCGTGGCTCAGCGCGCTGGCCAACCGCGTCAACACGCTCACCGGAGTGGCCTACAAGGACGACCCCACCATCATGTGAGAGCGGCAGACCGCCACAGCGCAATAATGTATTCATGCGTCACAGACATCGCACCAAGCTGACCGTGGGTGCTGCCCAGCGCTGTTATTCCGCTCACCAACGATGCACTTTCAATATGCCCTTCCGGATGTTGATGCAACCGGATGCAGCAAGCTATGGCATCAGCCGATAGCCGTGCAGAAATGGTATGCTCAACGCCGGCATCATGCATAACAGGGCAAGGAGTTACTTACTTGCCAACAACCCCCAACATGTTGCACACTGTGTGACTTGTGAGAGCCTTGTGGTAGACAGCGCTCAGGTCCTTGTCTGCAATGTTCGGTGCGTTCAGGGCCTGCAAACCCTAACAGCTTACTGGCGCGTGCGTGCGTTGCCCACCCATGGCTGTGGCTGCTGCAGGATGTGGGACGTCTTGAACGAGCCACGCTGCCCAGGTGGGTGCCTCCCGCTAAGCCGCCCAACATACCTGGCAGCACCCACACTTCCACACAGCGCGTCCCAAGTGAACTGCTTGCTGCACCACCCAAAGCCTTGTTGTGGCCAGCCTAGGCTCTACCGTGCACAGCTCTGACAGGAGTCACCCACAGTTTGCCTTCCTGTAACTCATAGCATGCTTGCCTGCCATCATGCAAATGCGGTGTCTGCAGGCTGCAATGACGGGCAGCAAAAGGTCCATATGGAGTGGCTGGGCGATGTGAGTAGCATGAAGCATGATCAGCCATCACAAACTGGCAGATTTTAGTAGTTATCAGGTTTGTGGAATTGTGGTCATGAATGGATGGACGGGTGGATGCCCCCGTACATTGCTCACCCAGGTTGTCCTGTGCCAGCCTGATTCGGGCGCTCTACTTGGGCCAGCAGGTTCTGCTCGCTGCCTTGATGCTTGCATGCCTGGCACATATTCACTGCACTGCGTGACCGCGGCAGCATTGATGCTTGCAAACCGCTCCCTGTGCTCCCTGATGGCGTGTCATGCCCTCTGCGCGCCCCTGCATGCTGACCCGCAGATGTCGGGCTATATGAGGAGCATCGCACCAAAGCAGCTGATTTCCGGCGGGACAGAGGGTGAGCAGTGCATATGGAGAGCGGTGCATGCAAGAGCACTCCGCTTGAACATGCAAACCTCAGCTGCATCCTGGCAAGTCCAGCTGCTTGAACACAACTGGTTCTGGCGCTGCGTGCAGATGCACAATTGTGTTGCTGGTAGAGAAGACTTGCCCAGCTGCATGCTGCAAGGCCCGAACGCAGCACACGATGATAAGCACTAGCAGAACTAATTCAACTTGTGCTTGTGCATTTGCTGCATATCTGGGCATCGTCCCAGCCAGCCCCGTGGTTCGGATGAAGTTCCTGCTGCATCGGTCACCTTGTTCGCCTTTCTGCTGCCGTCCCTACCAAACAAATGCCGAGCAGGGTTCTTCATGGACCGGGGCCATGTGGACATCCCCTCCTACATCAACCTCAACCCGGGTGGGTGCTGAGTGCTGAGCACGTGCGCACCTCAGGCAGGTGCCGGCGCGAGCTGCAGGACAAGCAGCCGGGCGGCTGCACATGTGGCACGCTTTCACCAGCGTGTGGCAATGCATACCGCAAACTGGCATGACGATATGCGCATTTATGGCAAGGTTCCCAACGAGGCTTTGCGCTGCGGTGTGGGCTGTGTGCGCTGTGCTGTGTGTGGTGCATTGTGTGCCATGCAGGTGCCGGCAGCGCATGCGAGGGGGAGGACTGGGTGGCCATCACGCAGATGCCCTCGCTGGACGTCACCGTTGCACACATCTACTGGTGCGTCACGCCACATGGCCTATCACCTGGCGCACGACCTGAGCATTTAGCTGCTGAGGGCCCGCAGCTTCCCGCTTGGCAAAGTGACCCTGGTGGTTGCCTGCAGTGAGACCACCACTGCTGACCAGCAGGATTTGCCAGTACCGTTGTACGGTTGGGCTATTATAACGGTGTACTGCAGATGCCATTAGGGTGTGTGTCAGCCTTCAAGCCGCTCTGCACATGCAATCCTTTATCCTTTATCATCAGAAGCTAGGCAGGCATGGCAGAGCTTGAGGCTGTGAGCCGCCCTGCCATGGTGATTTTGGTGTGCTGGGCCCTGAGCAAGGTTGCTCATTTTTCACCTCGGCACTACACATCTGACTTGTGAGTTTGTCTCCCTGTTTGTATTGCGTCCCTGCCAGGCGCCAGACCGAGGGTGTACCGCAGCAGGGCTGGTCCCGCATGACGTACGAGCAGTACGTCCCGTGGTTCTTCCGCTACCTCCGGACGCACGCTGAGGTGGCACGACGGCTGGGCAAGCCGCTTGTGCTTGAGGAGTTCAACATCCTCCTGGGGTGAGTTGCACTTCACAAGCTAGGCAGGCAGGCAGAGGCAAGCACTCATAAGGCCAGGCTTGTATGATTGGATGGTAGCGTGCATGAGAGTGGTACCCTTGCCCTGCCTTGGAGAATTTAATCCTGCATCAGGCTTTCGCCTCCGGTATGCCTGTTGTTTGGGATCAGGTGACCGCCAAGCCGCATGTTAAGGATCACAAGCGGGCCCGAAGTCCATACGTGCCACTGGCATTACCAGTATGCTGCCTGGCTGGGCGCCAAATCAACAACATGGCATATTGAGCTCTGCACCTTGCCTACGTGCATTTAACTGTAACGTCTGCAAGCAAGACACCCCGCGCCTGCTGTGGTGGATGACTCGTACCGCAGGCGCTTCAGTGAGTCACAGCGCTCTGCCTTCCTGGCAGCAGCGCTGGATGAGCTCAGGTGGTCTGCGGCGCAGGGGGGGGCGCTTGCCGGCGCCATGGCGTGGGCCTGTGCGCTGAGCGGCACGCATGATGTCGGGTAAGGGACTGCAACAGGGGTTCTATGTGGCCAGACCCGCATGTGTGCTCGTCTGCTCCCTCCGCTTTGACGTCTACTCATCGTACACATCACCGAACCCGCACATATGTCATGATGTCATGTATATGTTGATGGGTGTGGCGTTGAGTGCTCTCAATCAGACATCAATAAGATAAGGCATGCTGATGTGCGTGGCGGCAACAGGTACAACATTATGCTTGAGAACGCCGAGAGGGACAACTGGAAGGCGCCGCCTCCCACATACGCCCCCACCAAGCAGCCCCCACCGCCACCCCGTCCATCCCCCCAGGCACCTGCGCCTGCACCCGCACAGGCCCCGCAGGCCACCACGGTCGTGGTGATCAAAGCTCCGGCTGCTGGCGGCCCGCCCACTGCAACAACCACAACCACTGTCAGCAGCACATCTTCCGCGGGCAACAAGCAAAAAACTGTCGTTGTGACGAAGAGCGACGCCCCGCAGGGGCAGCCAACATCGGCGCAACCACCCACCACAGCGCCTGCCCCATCGTCATCGCCGCCGCCACAGCAGCAGCAGCAACTGCAGCAGCAGCAGCAGCAGCAGCAGCAGGTTGCTGGTCGCAGGCTGCTTGACGGGCCAACCAGGAAACAAATGGAAGGTCGCATGCCACTCCCGCTGGCTCATGCACAGGTTTATCCTACCGTGGACACGCAGACAAACCGGTCTGCAGTGATGTCCATGCATGCTGACGCAGCAGGGTCTGTGGCGGGCTCATCACGGCGCGCACTGCTCTTCTCGTCCAACATTGAGGACCTGGACGCGTTCAGGAGGTCAGTCAGGCTTCAGAGAGGTGGTGGTGCATCCTGGGGGCATTCGCAATGCCGCACTGCACTGCCGGGGACCAATGCAGAGCTTTGGTGAACGCACGCACAAGCACCGCCTACGTGCCATGCCAGCATGTGGGCGCTGAGGCGTAGCTCCAGCATCAATGTGAAATTACTACACAGGCATCTGAGAGATATGGAAGCACCCAGGAAGCACGCTCAGCCGCGCTTGTACTTACTGTAATCATGTAATCTGGATGCATGCACATGTACCGCAGTACTGGGACAGTGGGACCGCAAACGCTGCATGTATCCGCCACTGCCGAGCCAGCCCAGCACACAGGCTATACGGGTCAACACTCAGCAGCTGTGGTCACAGACTGACCACAGCCACAATGCGCTCTGATGCATGTGCGCAGGGGCGGGGCGCGCTACAAGTGTGCCGAGTCTGCAGCGTCCGCCTGGCGGCCCCCCTCCGCCTCTGAGGCCGCAGACATGTCCGCGTACCTGGCAGCGTACGGCAGCATGGACGCAGCGTTGGTGCTGCGGAGGGCCGCTGCTGTGTTGAACAACTGAGCCACTGATGCCATGATTCGGCAATAACATTGCATGAGGGGTCGAAGGTGGCTTGACGCATGCAGCCCAGTTGCTGAGGGGAGTGTGCTTTGCAGGGGCACACAACCCACACGGACAGGAGAGTACCGCACCGAGGCTCGTAATGAACATCGTGCAGCGAGTAGTGTTATTGATATTCAGCGGAGAGCGTTTTGATCAGTGTTTTTATACAAGTGTGGGTATTTACCCGAATGCCCTGTGTCATCGGGTGTGTCAAATCACTGGGCGGAGTTTGCTTGATAAACTGTATGGCAGCTGGAACGTATGCAGAAGCGGCTTTGGCTTCAGTCTTACATTGTGTGGTTGCGGTATAAAGACATGTGACTCAGGGTTGGATTGTTGGTGCAGAATCAGGCGCATGGGAGGTTCCCAAAGCAGGATGTACACCGCACCGCTGCAGTTGGCTGGTGATTGGCGTCTTGTTGTGGTCCAAATACATGCATCCGCATGTCAACTTGTGGCTGAAGCAGTGCACGATCACAGCTTTAGGACAATTCAGGTTGCGCTGCAACCATGCACGGCACGCGCACCTGCGCATCTCGTTATTGCACCCGCATCTCACTGTAATTGTATTTGCCCCCATTTCCTCCTGGCAGGACTGACCCACGCAATGCATGGCCAGTGCCACCGTACTGCAAGGTACCTGCATGACATCTGCCGAGATCGTCTATGCACGCGCAGCGCACACGAGCTTGCTGGCTGCTCCATGCTATGTGTGTCTCCTCATAGCACAGCCTCATGTGTCTCTTGTTTCAGTGAGACGCATCGCTGCGCCGTTGCCTGTAAGCATGTAACGGGCAGTTTCCACTTCGCACAAGCTTACAGGCAACCCCAATGAAAACACTTACTGCCGCACCACCAATGCTAAGCGACGGCTCAGCCGTCGTGTGGAAACTGCCCTAACAATTGCACAGTGTCACGACCCGGAGGAGACGGCACAGCCTGTAGTACCATTCTGCCGTGACGGTGCAATCGTGCACTGCGTGTTGCTGTGCGGTTCATGCGTCCACGACTCCACGCTGTACATCATGTGCATGCAGCCGATCTGTCTGATGGTGTCGGCCAGGTGGGGTTGGCTGCTGGTTTGGACGCACAGGGAATGCAGCTGTGTTGTGCGTCCCTGCCAGGACTGCGCCGGGCGGTTGAATGCTCTGAGCATTACTGGCATGCATACCACACCTAGACGTCGTAACCCTTGTGTGCTGGGCCCAGTTAGTCAAAACAGTCCCTTGCTTCACGAGAGTGCTGCAGTGTGTTGCAGCTAGAACAGAACTGGTGGTATCCTCGTTTCTTTCCCCGTCTGCTGCTCTTTCTTATGCATCTGTAGTGCTGAGCTGCATACGTCCGGCTGGTCGCAGCAGAACTAGGCTGTCGTTGTGGGAGGCCAGCGTGTAACTATGCTGTCGCAAAGGGGAGTCCTCTCGGCCGTGCGGTGCACTCCGCACCGGGCAAGCCCAAGGCCGTTTCGCAGCGTCGCGTGCCGCGCTGCAGGAGACAGGAAACAGCTTCCTATCTTTCCACTGAACGTCGTCGCTTTGCCATGCGCAACCGTGCCGCTGATGATTTTCGAGGCCAGGCAAGTGGCTTGTGACCAGTTGATGATGAACAGTGAAACAGACAAGGCAGCAAGCTTTGATGCAAAACGCCTACATGCACGTTAAGATATCAGTACCGTTGTGTTGTGTTGATCATACTGTGCATTTAACAGCCCCTTGCTTGGGAACAGTGGTGCCCGACGCTAATATCCTGTGCGGTTCCGCAACGTGTGGTGCTTGCTATGCAGGTATCGAGTGCTGTTCAACACGCTCCTTGGCGATGGCACTGATGGGTAAGTAGTGTTGTTTGCCCAGTTTCACTTATGTAGTGTGCTAGCTGCTGCCTGCAGCACGGGTCGTTCGTTCCATACTCCGTCCGCAAGGACCAACAGGCGGGGTTGTGTATGGCATGCTGCAGTGTGGAGGAGGGCCTGGTGCAGAAGGACTCCCCGTTCTGTGGGACAAAACGCTTTGGGATGTGCTATATTGACAACGAGTCTCGCCTTGCCGCAATCGGCACCTCGTTGGACATCATAGATTTCGCGCCAGTCCAGGCAAGTGCTTGCCACGGAATCCATCAGCGTCAGCCATGCGTTTTGGAACCGACAAGGTGTTGACATTCCTGTAGTGCTCTCTTGTGCTTACGTGAATCACTTTCCGCTGTCGTGCGTCTCTGCCACAGGACGGGCGAATCTTTGTAACCAGCAAAGGCAGGGAGCGGTTCAAAATCACAAGCATAGTGAAGGAGAAGCCGGTCCTAATAGCAGAGGTCGAGGAGCTGCCGGAGGACGAACCTGAGTCTGAGGAGGTACGTACCCTGGCAGGTGCAGTGCCAAACCCTACACACGATCAACCCCTGCCCGGCCACAGGCCACAGGGGGCAGCAAGCAGCAGCGCTCCAGCGCACCACTTCAGCAAAAGACGTTTACCCAACCTGTACGTGTACAGCATCATGCTGTGCATTTCCGCGTCGTCCACGCGTATTCAGCCATGCACTCCCAGTCTCCAACCAGGTTGGAGACAGTCTCCAAGCACGCAATGCATTCTTGTCTGCATACACGCTGGCATGAGGAAGGGAATTGTGCATCGTGCATCGTGGCCATGCAATCCAAGCGCACTCCTTCGCATGCACTTTGACACCAACGCCCATGTGCATTTGACATGCACATCCACATGCGTGCATTGAGTGACTCTGTGTGGCAGCTTGCATGTGGTCCTCTCCCAGGCAGGACGAACACCATCCTGCCTTGCACGCAAACGCTGATACATCAGGATACAGTAGATGCAGCTGAAGGGATGCACATAACCACTGTCGTGGCCGTTGGGTGCACGGGTACCTTGCCCTATCCTCCCCCCCCTCCGGCCGTGGCTGGTCGTTGCTTTCCCCCCGTCCTCCTCAGATTCTCAGGTGCATACGCGCCCCCGCCGCCCCCCCCGCCTTTAGTGACGTAATGAGCAACGCACACACGAGTTAATCTTGCCATATTGGCACCCACATTCCTGCATGTTTGCAAATCACATACATGTGTGCATGCGCTGGCGCCGACTGTGTGCAGGCGGTGGCGCTGGCCAAGGAGGTGAGTGACCTGCTGCGCAGCACTATCCGGCTCAACGTGAAGATGAACGCCATCCCCGCCAGCGAGGACCAGCTAGAGCCTGAGGAGCTGGCGGGCTTGAAACCACGCGACCTGAGCTACTGGATCGCGTCGTTCTTCGCAGATGTCAAGTACATGCAGCAGGCGGTGAGTCATTACCCTGAACCTGCACTGGCAGGGTTCTATTTGCAGTGGGCTAGGGCTGGGATTCAGCTGGGGAGGCAGTGGGCGGGGTAGGTGGGGCGCATGGATGAGCACAGTGAGTGGGCACAGGCTGTGTGCGTAGGCCGCATGGCCCCAGGTTTGGAAGGGTAGTGGGCGGGCTGTGGCGCCCTGCTCCGAGGCCGTGCAACTCGCACTGTCGGCTCTCTCAGCTTCATGTTTCAGGGCACTGATAGGCTCACTTCAGGATGTGAGGGTGAGGAGGTTGATGTGAGGCTGTTCGAAAGCATCACGTTAAGCATGTACGGGGCCCTGTGAGGCGGCGGGCTCGAACCACAGCGCGCAGCCTGTTTACACGCTTGTGTACGCTGTCGAGCTGGCGTGCTCCATTATTCCAGGAGGGATGCCTTTTGCATGCTTGTGCCCTTGTCATGCTACGTGTCTTCCCTGCTGCATGGAATGTAGAGCCCTGTGTTGTTGGCGTGTTGCTTGCGTGGGAGTGGCGGTGCGCGACATGCAAGCGTCGCCAGTGGCGCGACTTAAGGCGTCAGGCTGCACGCTCCATGGGCCTGACGTCACCACAGCTGCTCAGTGCAGTGACACAGCCTCACTGGCTGTGCTCGGGTGCCCATGCTGCTGCAGTTAGAAACCAGTGGAAGCGTGTCAATTGTCTGGCCCTGATGTCAGGTGTCGTGCACGGTGCTTTGCCTGGTGGTTCTTGGTTGCAGCTGCTGGAGGAGAACGACAGCATGAAGCGCCTCACAAGAGAGCGGGTGAGGGGGGGGCGCCCTGCAGCTCTATGTATGCCCTGGCCTGGTACTCATGTGCAGGCGGCGGAGCGATGAAACATTCGAGAGGCACTGCATACGCCAAGAACTGCATAGTGCACCCATGTCATGAATTGAGGCTGCGGCGACTGGAATGCTGGACGTGCTTGCACGATGCCCATGCTTCCATGGCGGTGCGCTATGCCTCTCCGTGACGTAGCTGAGCCTGTTGCTGGAGTACATATGTGAAGCAGGGGTGGCCTGCTGTTGTGTGAACCGGAAACATGTGACAGCATGCAGCTGACCTTGGAGCCTGTGCTTTGGTCTGTACTGTGGTTGCCCATCGTGTAGGACATTCTGGCGGACACTGTCAAGTATTACTCTGCAACTGTCGCCCTCAAGTCAGCTTTTGGTGCTGGAGGAGCATCAGCAGCAGCCGAGAGCGACGAGTCCAAGAGCAAGGAGTGACATGGCAACGTCTTGTGTGCAAACTGAGAGGAGCGTGTTCCTTGTTTAGTTGGTTGTACTGCTACTGTGTATCCTCAATTCATACTGCTGTGCAAGCAGCAAGGCTTGTGGCCCATCTGAAGCATCCATGGTGGTCGACACACGAGCTCATGATCATGTTCAAGCGCTTACACCAGGTGTTGATTGGTGAAGATCAAGGGTCAAGGGCGGGCTCAACTTGAGCTGTGCACTTCATTACGGCCACACACAGAGCGATGCTGTAAGCTCTCTCCACATCATCGCACTTTGCGCTGCTGAGAAATGACAAGAGCCACGAGGATGGCGACCTGCACAACAGCACGCAGAGGGGCACAGGCAACACAAGATAAGTGCAAATACATGTAGTACAGGCTAAAGGCTCCAAAAGGCCTGTATGGTTTGACACTTGGGCACCATCCAAGGTGAAGCTGACATGCAACACCCACCAGGAGAACGTGAGTGGGCTGAGGTGTGAACTTGTCCAGCTTGCCAAAGACACGCTGGAAGTAGTCCACCAGGGCAGTCACAACTGCGGAGATCAACACCCAGGGCACACACAAGGGCACACGCAAGGGCTCACACAAGCAACCCTGGTCAAACGCTGCTGCTCCAGATCGCAACGGGGCGCGAAGGCGTTTCAGGACTGAACCACTGGCTGCAGAACTTCATGCCACTGCAAGCCATAAATGTACAGGAGTGCAAGACTCTCACCGGGCTCAACAGGAGCCAGTTGCTGTATGCCCCTGACGCTCACTGCTGCCTTGCCCAGCAGCGCAAGCACAACCGAGAACTGCAGGCACACAAACACCGCCACCAGGATGTACAGGGTGGGAAGCACCACAATCAACAGTGGGTTGACCATTGTGGTTGCGTGCTCTGTTTCCGGAGGGATGTGTGTGCACGTTCTGGCTGTGCCGGGCTCTGCAAGCGAACGGTAGAAGGGAAAGGCAGGTGTGTCAGCTTATCAAGTACGTGCACTCTCTTGTGAAAATCTATGTGCAGCTCCACAGCAGACGAGGGTAACGAGGGATGTTGCGGTTCGGTACATGTGCCCGACATCCGCATTTCCCCAACACATGTGCTCACATACGCATGCATTTCAGGCAAGACCGTGGTAAGGACCAAGCAAGCCTGGGCATTTTTCACTGTCAAGCAGCGTGACGTGCTTTCAACCTAAGCTCTGAACCTGAACAAAGGGGGGATAGTGGACTACTCGTCTCACTTGGCTTTTCACCCCCTGTCAAAACCTAAACAACAAACACATTCTACCCGTGATATCCTACCCTTGATATCCTAGCTGACAAGTTGGAGTGCGGTGATCAACAGTTGCGCGTGCAGTGTACGTGTTGGAGATGGCTGGGCGGAACCTCACGCCTGTTGCTCAGCGCCGCATACAGAGCGAGCTAAACGAATGGATTATCAACCCACCTGAAGGCTGTTGTCTGGAAAGCTGCGAGCCGATGACCGACTGGGTAATATTGATGCAGGTGAGTTTGGGGTTTTGGTTGCAGGACACGGCAGGGGACTTAATTCCCCCCAGCATGTTGTGTGCCTGACAGCAGTGCAGTGCTGGTCTGTTGGCGTGCACCTATTTTGCGCTTCCCTTGTGGGGACCAACATAGTGCGTACACACAGGCATATTGGTTTCTTTGGTCCCTGCACCACAGGGCCCTGAAACTGCAGCACCAAACGTTGGGAAGTTGTATGATGGCCAAGTGTTCCGCGTGCGTATCTTGTTTGCGGACCGGTGAGTTGTGGGTTGACACGCACTTTGTCATGTATTGATCTTTGTGGATGCGTACAGTCGCACGATGCGCGTATATCGGGCGCTTCCTGGTGCTTGGCAAGCAAGAGCACACTGTCATGGTCGACTGTGCTCTCTTGACCTGCTTGCTTCGGGCCTCGTTTGGTTCCTTGGGCTCGACCGCTTGCTTGATTGCGTTTGGCCTTGTCACCAAGCGCACGTGTTTCGGCAGTGAACCATGTGCGCACTGTGACGCTGAGGCCGGTGCTGTGTGGAAAGAGATTGTTGCGCACAGCATGCTTCGGGCGTCAAGCAACCCTGTATGTACACCGCACCATGGGCCTGAGGACCACTGCTGCCAACTCGCGCCTGGCCCCGACAGATACCCCTTGGAACCTCCTGAGGTGACCTTCGTGCCCCCAACGCCCATTCACCCGCACATATACTCCAACGGTGAGCAGTCCTGCTACCTGGCCTTGCGGTCGCGCACAGCTTGCGCAACGCAGGGTGGGAGGGGGGAACAATGCTGGATGGGGGCCGCAACGCTACGAGAGGGGTTGCACCGGCGCGCGACACGCAAGAGTGCGAAGCATCAGCGCCTTGCGCGCTGTCCATGCATCCGACTGGCTTGGTGGACAGCGCCACCGCCATACGCGTGCCTCTGTAGCTGGTACGCCAACCAATCCGTGCATGGCTGCATCGCATGAGCTGTGGTGTTTGCAGCCTGTACGCTAGGCTGTGCATTCCCAGCAACGCGCAAGGGGTTGAGGTTATGCATCAGGCAGGTCTTGTAGGTCCAAGGGAGAACGGGCTGCAGTGTGCGAGGCCGTGAGGCTGCAGCGCTGCCCCGGCAGCCTGACCTGCATGCGGATTGTGATGCAACCTGCAGTATGATAGATTGATAGTGCGTGCGGGTTAGGCAAGCACCCACCACATACCCACACACGCTTACTGTCAAACCCAAGCTGAAATCGTGGTCAGGTAAAACTTTATTCAACCTGGACACCCTCACCCTCATCCTGCACCCGCAGCGCCCTGCTTGTGCATCTGCCCGACGCCTGCCCGGTCACCCGCATGCCGCAACGCGCAGGCCACATCTGCCTAGACATCCTCTACGACGGCAGCAACGGCGGGTGGTCGCCCGCGCTCACCATCAACAAGGTGTGCCTCAGCCTGAGGTCCATGCTGGCAAGCAACACCGAGAACACCCGGCCGCCAGGCGACGCAGAGTACTGCGCGCGCGTCGGCACCCGCAGCCCCAAGCTTACAAAGTGGGCGTTCGACGACGACCGTGTATGAGTAGACGCGTGCATCTGAGTGTGTCTGTGCTGGGCCTTGACGGGCATGACCACAAGAAGGCTGTGTGCATGTGCATGTGCGCACGTATATGCGTGAGGCGGGGTGCGGCACCACGCACCTTGAATGTTCGTTTTTGTGATACTGTCCTGCATTGCTTTTCGCTGCCGAAAGGGAGCATTTTGAGATTGCGTTAACGGCGACCATGGGCTGACCGTGCTGAGTGTACCGCCTGCTTACATGTACAATATGCGTCAGCATTCTCCCAAGCGGATCCCACTCTGTGCAGCATCCGCGACTAGCGTGTGCCACACCCAATGTGGCAGACAGCATGTGGCGTGGTATGCTAGGGCATCCAGTGACCTCTAGCAGCTGATTAGTGCCGCACCTGGTGCCGCACTGCCCTACTCTAGTGAGCCCTGAGCCCCCACAGGTGGTGGCTGGACATAGCATAGCCACTTGTGGGTTTGCGCTTGCAGGGAGCTCAAGGGCCAGCCCATCACAAGCTTCCAGCCGATGCATGTTCACTGAACCCGAAGCAGTCAGCAGGAAGCTTGATTAATGACAATTAGCAACCTGCACCGTGGTGTAATGCCGAGCGAAGGATTGCCCTGATCCCATACCACCGGGTTTGAGCAGCTGGAGTCTGCAACCAGCCTGCAATCTTGCGCTGCAAATCCAATGTCGCTGGCTGTCGCTGCTCGCTACTGGCAGTGTCAGCTGTCCAGTCCAGGTGGTGGGCTGTTGTGCATGTCGCAGGGAATGGAGTCCACACGCAAAGTGTGGGTGGTGTCTTGAGCAGCAAGACAGCCAGCAACATAGCACAATAGCACATGCGATCAATGAGCACAACAGCAAGAGATGTGATCAGCCTGTGATCTACCATCCTGGTGGCTGCCCCTGCCTGTGTGCAAGACTGACAATGGCACGTGTACAGCCTGAAAACAGGTACGGTATAAATGTATGACGCATGGCGCGCTGCGCTGCAACACCCACAATCTCTTCCCTGTGTCCAAGGAAATTGCCAGTTTAGTTGCGGCTGCATACAGAACGGCACCACCTTTACAAGCACTGCCTACAAGAATCCACAATGTCTAATTACAAAGTATGAGCATGACAACAGCACACTTGGATCTGGCATGTAAGGCCAGGGGCCGGCAGGCAAACCCTTTCGATTACAGCCATACAGCTTGATGCATGTCCCCTGCGATGTGAGGCAGGAGTGCTGTACGTGGGCCCAGACACTCGGGTGCAGAAGGCATACCCTGGGCAGGTGATTCACATGTATGCCAAGTGCTGACTCAACCCTAGCTCCCAGGCAAACAGGGCAGCACGGGCGACGTACATTCCCCGCTGCGCAAGCACGGGAGGCAGTGTTAATCGTTGTAGTACAACACAGGGAACAGTAATGATACACAGCAGGTGGCGATCATGAAACAAGCAAGCAAGCAGAAGGCGATGGCCAGTCTCATGCGAGGCGGCAACCAAATACTCCCCTTCGAATGGTACACAAAATTGAACGGCGGCAAAACAGGTCCCAGCAGCTGCTGGCGTGCTCCTGCACGTTTGAAGTTTCTGGGCTATGATGCCCACACTGTACTACTAATCATACTAACCCAAGCCAGCAGCGCATGCGCAACGAGGTTGGGATGCGCAGGCGTCCTCGGAAACTTGCGCTCGCAGTGTTTGCGTGTACCCAGGCCCCTACAACATGCAACATGAAACCGGATAGCAGAGTTCAAAGCAGTGCCCGTTTGCAAAGTGCACCTCGTACCCCGCGTGCTGAAGACCAGCCATGCTGTACACGCCTTCTGGGGGCATTGGCTGCAGTAGCACGCATGCGGAGGTTAAGGATACATGATGCGTGCAGCGCAAAAAGGCGTGGAATAAAAGCGATCAACACGAACACGTCCTCTGTCTGTCCAACGCCACTACATGCCGGCACTCAAAGTACCAATAAATCGAATCAACTTTGGGGGATAAGCTTGAGGTGGGGTGCCTCAGGGGGTGGTCGGGGTCCTGTCCATGCAGCATCGGGCGAGCATGCAGCGGCGGCTGTGGACAGGCGGCCTTAGGGGCCAAAACCGATTTCCTCCCGCAAGCAGGTCAGCATGAATATCTGGGCAGTGCCTGCCCAGGCACCATCGTGCCTGACAGCGTATGCCGCTGCTGCACGCCCAATGTGCCCCACAGGAACCCCCGCCCAGCCGGGCGCAGACCGCAAACAGCAATCAATCGTTGCAGCCTGCTGCAGCCCATGCAATGTAAGAGCAGCGCGTCGGCGTCCAAACACCCAAACAACCAACGCTCAATGGCCAAGAATGGGGCTTGCAGCGCGTGCTCAGTACACGGCGGCACCGTTGGAGGCGGCGTTGACCACCGCCACGACGGGCTTGGCGGCGTCAGTGACGGGCTTGGCGGCGGCTTTGCCGTTGGCCTCCCCGCCCAGCGGCGGCTGCGGGGGAATGTACTCCGCTGGCAGTGTCGGTCCGCCCGTGAGGATGCGCGCCGCCATGTCAGCGCCCACAAAGCGTTCCCCGTCGCTGCAGCGAAACAACAAACCCGCAACCAAGCCACCCTCAGCAACATCCATAACAATCACATCACAGCAGAACGCATTGACGCACTGAGAAATTACTGCTTGCTGCAACAGGGCGTGCAGGGTGGTCCTACGTGTCAAAATGTGTAACGTGTTCAGCACGCTTGGTGCGGCAGAGGGTTGATACCATCATTAAGGGGGGCAGCATCACTCACTTGAAGCAGCCAAAGTTGCGCACGAACATGTCCGCGAGCTGCAGCAGCGTGGCGTTGAACGCGGCCTTGTCGCTCCACACAGACATCGGTTGCAGCACTTCGCTGGGCACACCATTGACTGCCACCGGCACCTGCGCGCCGCATGCCGCACGCAAGCAAGGGCAGTGAGGCTAATGCTGGTAGGTTGCCACTGCAGTTGCCACTGCTTCAACCGCAAGCACTAGTCGGCAGTGAACTCCGTGAGCCATTTGTCAGCGAGGGCCGGATGCGGATGATACCGGATCATATTGTGCAGGATTTACCAATCATTACCATCCATCGATGCAGGCGTGTGTGCATCCATGCAATAATCATGCGCGCCTGCATGCATACGCATTCCCTCCTCACCTGGAGGTTGAAGATGGGCGTGGTGACGAACTCCGCGTCGTCCAGCTCGCCGGCGTGGATGGCGTCGATGATGGCGCGCGTGTGCTTCAGGCTCATGCGCTTGCCCACGCCGTACCTGCAAGGACGCACACATGGACGCGCACACGTTACACATGCAACCGAGCGGCGACATCAGCACACGGGCACGGGGTGCGTCCGCCCCCACTTGAACTTTACAGCGCAACAGCCTTAACAAGGTCCCCACCCACCCCTCATGTGCCATTGCGCAATGATGTCATGCAAGGTGTCGCAGGGGGAGAGAAGCTTGACGGTGCAAGGGGCCAAGGAGCGCTGCTGCTGGCGCACACACTCACTTGCCGCCGGTCCAGCCCGTGTTGATGAGCCAGGCGCGCGTGCCGTGCGCCTCCATCTTCTGCGCCAGCATGGCGGCGTAGCGGTAGGGGTGGAGCATGAGGAAGGCGCTGCCAAAGCACGCGCTGAAGGTGGCGGTGGGCTCCGTCACGCCCTGCTCGGTGCCCGCCACCTGCGAGCACGCACGACAAGCACGACCATGACTCGTCAGGGCAGGAATGTTAGGAGCTATCGTTGATCCATTAGCACCAGAACGTGTTTCCATGAGGCTGCAAAAACCGATATAGTAATGTGCTGGTTCACACCGAGCCCCTGTCCGTGTACCTAACAGCTGTGAGCTGCAAGCTGATGACACAGACGGAGTGTTGAGGCTGCTGCGGCACCCACAGCATGTGCTGCTAGGGCCCGGCAGGAGGCACGCAGGACCGCACCTTGGCGGTGTATCCGCTGATGAAGTGGTACATGGCTTGCTCGCGCGTAAGGCGCGACACCGGCGGCAGCACGCCAAACGCATCGCATGCCAGCAGCACCACCTGCGTGGCGCCGAGCACCAAGGCAGAGGAACATGATCAGCACAGAATAGGACATGACCAAGTACAGGCACGCCCGGCCGAAGATAGCGCCTGCTGTGATCTGTCGGTCACTTATCACACCCCTGCACAAGCGTTTGCTGACTCCTCCAGCATGCTGTTGTTCGCTCACTCACGTTCTTGGGGTGGGGGCCGACGCAGGGGATACGCGCGTTGCTGATGTGCTCAATCGGGTATGCGGCGCGCGTGTTCTCCGTGATGGACGTGTCGTCAAAGTCCACCGAGCGCGTGACGGGGTCCATGATGATGTTCTCAAGCACCGTGCCAAACCTGCACGCAAGCAAGCGCAGCGCACAGCATGGCACAGCACACTAGGTCAGGATGGGAACTAAGCGGGTGCAACATGGCCATGAAGTAACACTACTGCTATGTCGATCAAAGGCAAGCTTGTGGAAACCTAGTCACAGTCCTGCATACTAGTGGCATGGTTGGCAAGTGCTTGAAGGAGCAAAACACACAGAGAATGCATGGTGCTGTGCCACGACAAGCCTTCTGGAGACCGAACCGTACCTGATTGCGTTCCAGATCTCTGGCTCCGCGTCCTTCTTGAGGTTGATGCACTTGGCGTAGCAGCCGCCCTCGATGTTGAACACGCCCTTGTCGCCCCAGACATGCTCGTCATCGCCGATCAGCGGCCGCTTAGGGTCTGCATATGCAGCCACCGCATGCGACATTAAGGACAGGGCGTCAGCAAACAGTGAGCACGCCAACGTTTGCGCGCGCGCGTGTGGTGCAACTCGCGCATCAGGGTTGAATCGACCCCATCTGCTGCATGCCCGCCCCTGGTGAGCGGACACATCCTAGGTACTCTGCTGCTGCTGCACCTGAGTTCAGCTGTGGCTGTGAATGATGCCGCCAAGGCGCAAGCTCTGCCCGCACCTACCCGCGGAGAGCGTGGTCTTGCCGGTGCCGCTGAGGCCGAAGAACAGCGTGACGTCACCCGCAGCGCCCATGTTGCAGCCGCTGTGCAGGGACAGCTTGCCGGCCAGCGGCATCAGGTAGTGCATCAGCCTGCGGAGGGCAGGGCGGGGCGTGACGAGGGTGTGACAAGGGTGTGACCAACACGTCCTGTGACGTTACGCCAGCACAAATTGCGCAGCCAGCAGCTGCGGGAGGAGCGGCGTGCATGCTCGTGGCTCAGAAGCACTGCAGACGCTCCAGCTGCTACTACAACTGATGTTGACAATGCAGGCTGCTAACAGCACCAGCGCTTGCCACACTGCAGGGGTAACAACCGAATCCGCATGCAGGATGCGGTTTGCTGCAGCGCCCCAAATAAAAAGCACCACCAGTAGGAATCGACTCACGAGAAGATGCCCTTCTTCATCTCCCCAGCGTAGCAGGTGCCAAGGATGACCATCTCGCGGCGCGTCAGGTCAATGTCGACAGACGTCTGGCTGGTCATGTACTGCGTGTACTTGTTGGCGGGGAAGGCGCCCGCATTGTAAATCACAAAGTCTGGCTCGCCAAAGGTCTCAAGCTCCTCGGGCGTGGGCCTGTGAGAACACCACACAGCGGGTTGATGAGCCGGCAAAAGGGGCGTCGTGGCACTGGTTGTGCAAAGTACAGTCACGCGTGTTGCGCATGCTTCCGTGAAGTGTACAAAGAATGTGCTGGAGACTGCAGCCATCTGCTGGTTGCTGCGCGCACTCACCTGATGAGCATATTGTGCATGAAGAGGGCGTGGTAGGCGCGGCAGGTCACAACGCGCACTTTGACCCGCGACTGTGGAGAGCGCATTTCGCATAGCGCAGTGAATAGGCACACGAGCACAGTTCAGCAAAACAAAGTGAACACGTTAGTACAGAAATGCTGTATACAAACAGCGCCTGGATCAAGCGACAAAACCTTTGACAGCGCAACCTGGCTCCGGACCCTCGAAACCACAGCGAGGGGAAGCCTCTTCAGCCTCGTTCAAGTGGCAACAAGACTCACCTCGGGATCCCAGTTGACAAACGCATCGATGATGTAGACACGGTCAATGGAGTTCAAGTAATCCACTGCGCGCTCTCGGTTCGTGAGGAACGTCCTGCATCACGTGAAGCCATATGCGGCCGGTTACCATCAGCAGCTGGGTACACAGGCTGTTGTTCGTGCAGCTCATGCTGCCATCTGAATGCTGCTCTCAAGCCTCCAAGCACGCGCCTGCCATGAACAGGCTGATAGGTGCTGACTGTGCAGCAACACTAAATGCTACGGTCCCCCACATCGCCAACACCCTTGGTACAGGCCGACGCATGTTGTCGCAGACCGCACAGGCCAAGTTTGAGACACTCGATTCCACATGTGTTGAACGGTAAAACACAGCGTAACACATGCGTGGCCTGAGCGTGCGCTGAGCTGGACTCCGCACCTGCACACGCATGCATGCTGCAACACACCTCGAGTCCATAGCGTTGTTGGGCGAGTGTTGCCCCCACCACAGCTCTCTCTCAGTGTTCTCATCACACACCACGCGCTTGTCCTTAGGAGAGCGGCCAGTCTTTGAGCCTGAAAAGGAGCACAAATCATCAAGGTGCCAGTTCGGCATGCTGCTGAGCGCGAGCTGTAACTTGTGTTAGTGTGTGCAGCAACGAAGTGCTGGCGTTCAGCTGTGACTCTCAAGCATTGTGCCAGTATCTGGCTTCTCACGCCCTTCAGCTCAGCACCGGAATTGGGAGCGCAGAAACCAAAAAGGGAAACCACCCCCATCACAGCTGGGCGCCAAGACGCACCAGAACGCGTGGCCAGTGCTCCAGAAGACGTGATACGCGTTCCAGGCTCGTGTACGAGTGCCTACAAAGCGAGTTGTGCCACAGCAGCACAACGTCAGGATAAGTTGCGCTAGGTGGACCTGCGTCAGCATCATCTGTGCTGTACCCAAACCAGCTCAAAACTTTGGGCGGGTCATATGCGATGCCGCTTTTTCCTGAGCAGAACGTGGAGTCGCGAGCTATCAGCACGCCTGCCGAGCCACGGCGCTTGCGAGTACCCTGAGGGACTCCAGAATACATACGACTTCCCACCTTCTCATACAAGGCGGAAGGGCTCAGATTCCTGTAGACGCAGCGCGGCTCAAAGTCTGCCTCGAGAAAGCTCTTAGAGTTCGCCAGGAAAGACATATCGTCGCCATTTTCTGAGGGCATTTCCTGTCAGGCAGGTAGAGGAGTCCAGCACAGCAACCTGAAGCGAAACCCTGATGCACACCTCAGCCAGGGCTGCATAGCGTGTTTTCCGAGGCACGATAACTCATCCCACGCAGTAACAATCAACCCGTATGCGTTCAAACTTACTGGCACAATGGCGACCATCCTCTTCGCTTTGACCTGGCTTGCTGTGGAGCGAGGCTTCACACCGATGCACTTGCTGCTGCGTGAAAAGCAAGTGTAGGGCTTTGAACCGGCGACGCGAGTAGTATGCATGGTTATGCGTATGCAAATTGGCTTATATATGCAATGTCGCGACGCGGGTAATGAAAAAGGAGTTCGAGCAAACTGTTGTCCAGTCAGATGGAGGGGGCTTGGGGTTCCAGCCTCCCAAAAACAACCAGCAAATTAGCACAATACTGGTGATGACCTGATCATGCATATGCATGTAGTATATTGGTTCTTGGACTGGCTTCTGTGCATGTCCAGACCTTCGACCGCTCGCGGAAGCAAGCTGGTCTCGGAGGGTGGGTCGCTGGCGACCTGTCACGCTGGTGGCACCCAAGTTTCCCTACACCAACTTCAATTGAATCCCGGTCTTGGCATTCAACGAAGTGGCCCATACGTGTGTCTCCTGGTCAGGCCCTTACTCGTCACCACTGCGACACGACTCACACACTCGTCACTACGACGTGAAACTGAAAACAGATACAGCAGAGTCACAACAGGAACAGCAACAACCCTAAGATTACGAAGCCCGAAGGTACAACAGCGGCAAGGCCAAGGTTGCCAACTCATGAGAAGGCGCATCACGTACACAAGGTCTCGGTCTCGCAGTCTCCACCGAAGCCCTTCAGTGCACACAGGGTTTGCGCTTCGGAGGGGGGAGGCGGGCGAGCAAAGTGGTATTCCCCTCCAGCACCCCGACACTTGATATTAAGGTACCTTGCTGTTATAACGTGAGCTTTGAGGCTGCGACCGACGGCGTACACACATACCAGTATGCACAGAGTGAGTGCATGCCCACAGAGATCCTCAGTAAACACGCCGGCGCACGCACCCTCCAGGGACTTCAGCGTATCAGCCACGATCACTCTGGTCGTCAGGCACACGTCAGAGAGCAGTGCGCCACAGCAGATGGCCAAGGTGGTGTGGGCGCTCCACACGTGATGTGCCGCAACTCGCAATCGGTGCAGTTATGCACTGCTGGCTGCCTCACCTCTGCCAACAACGGACCACAACGAACAATAACAGCTGCAGGCACCAAGCTTGTTGCACTGATCGTTGCCACAAGTCGTTGACAACGTGTTGACGTGCGCGTATGGAAGAGCGGAGTGGCACACACGCCATCCAACCTGCCAAGCGGGAGTGTCGTTAAATCGTTATGCATGCACCGCACCACCACTGGGTTGGCCAGCCTACTCGATCACCGCGTGTTCAACACGCATCGGCCCGTTAGGTCTGCTAGGTTGTGGGCTGCGCAGCGCGGGCAGCAACGCTGGGTATCGAAGCAGCTCTTTGAAAAAGCACATACACGCGCAGCGAAAAGAACAGTGATGGGCCTGCGAAGGGGCCATGCCACTCATGGCCGCTTCGGTGTGATAGCGCAACAGAGCGGGCCTCAACAGGTCGGAGGGATCACAAGCGTGAGCCGCAACGCATTCATGTGGGTGAGTTAGGGCGGGATGCAGCGCAGGAGTGGGGGAGGGGTAGGCGAGATGCAGAGCGGCGCGTTAGCGAGGCCTAACCCTTAACATTGCACAGGTGCAGGGCTCTGACCGGGAGCACCGAGGCAGCACCTGTACTGCCTTGGCACCACCCGCCGCGTTACCGTACTACTGTACTAGCACACGCATGTCCTCTTGCACAAAAACCACGCAGTTGCGCCAGTCCGCAGTGCAGTTGCGCGACTGTTAGGATAGCATATATATGGCAATCAACTAGCCCGGTGTGCCCCGGCCCAAAACGCGATACTTGTGCCTCATTGCATAACGGCACGTACTCAAGCGGATATCCAATGTACGTCTTATTCGAGGCACTGCATGACAGCAGGCTCAGTAAGCTGCAGAAAGCCAGCCAAATCCAAGCCACTCAGCAAAGCGAAGGCAGCAGCATGCAGTGGGTCGACATGACATACAACAACTGCATGTGCACCTCAGCAGCACACCAACAGCGCACCATAGCAGTCGCGACCTGAGCAATGAGTTAGCTCCAAACTTCTTCTTGCACCGCGGCAGTCGCCACCTAAGCGAAGGTCGGAGTACAAGTGCTGAGGCACGAGAAGGCTGCACGCACGCGCGCACGTCATATTGCGGGGCATCATTGGGTCATTACTGCACCGGCGCCAGTACCGCCTCCGCAGCATCCGCATTGTCCTGCCTGGCAGCGTTGATCAGCGGCCGCACCGCTGCATACCACGCCGCGATGAGTTGCGCCCCAGGAGTGGTGCCCAGCACGCGCTGCTGCTGGTCCAGGGAGGTCGCCGCCAGGTAAGCCACAAACGCGTTGTGCGGGGCTGTGGCATGAGGGGTGCTGATCGGGGAATTTGGAGGGCTTTTGCTCGCGGCGCTGCCTGGAGCCGTGCTCGGCGTTGTGGACGCTGGCGGTCCGGTGGACAGCAGCTCCTCCACAAACCTAGAAATAGAGTTTTACGACATAACACGAAACCGTTGTGAGTTTCAGGTTGTGCAGCCGCGAAGGACAGCCGACATCACCAGGACCGCTTACCAGGACCACTCATGGGTCATGACTTTGGCCAGGGTGCGTGGCTGGTCGGAATGGGGGGTGGGTTCGTGGGTGTCGCGTGTGTAAGCGTGGATCATTGCAGTGGATCGTGCATTCACGCCGCCAGCAAGCAAACGTGGCTAATGCAAACAGCACACAAATTCAGCAGGCCCAAAATAGCCCAGATCGCTTGCGCCCGCCCAGGCATCTTACTTGACGCGCATCCTCTGGCTCGCTGACTTTGCGCGCTTGTGGCCGGCAGCGCCCGCCGCGACCCCGCACGCCAGCGTGCCCACGCCTGCACGCAAGCACATCATGCCAAGTGCAAACCAACACTGGGAGGTTCGGCTCAACTTTGCCAAGACACAAGCAGACATCAGCAGCAGCAGCATTCCAAGTAGTGCTTCTTCTTGTATTTCCGCAGTAGTGCATTCAACCGGAAAGGCGTGGTGCGCAGCACAAGGTCACCAAGACGTGGGACCAGCGATGCCCACAAGGTGTACCGCAGTGGCAGAATGTGACAATTGGTTGCAGGACAGCACGGCGGCTGGCCGCTGATCAGGGTGGCGTCAGCCCACCTGGCAGGATGGCATCTGCCCACACGCCCAGGAATGTGTAACAAGCCGTGCCTGTCCACGTGGCAGGCACACGCACACACGTCAACATGAAAGACATGCAGCTGCACATTCACATACAGCGTGAGAGGACTTGGATGTGCAAGGCTTGAGTCACCCATCACTGCAACACCCACGGGTTGCATGTGGGGTTGAGGCCTCAACATGCGGCATGCGCAGCATCTGTGCTGTGCATGGCTGGCTCTTTCGTGTCTCACATCCGGTGTGTTCACAGCATGCCGTGTGGGAGCCGTACGCCCTGACTGTAGCTGATTCATGACGTGTGGCATTAGCTTATGAACACGTTGCCTGGCGACATTCATGACTTGTGAGGGTATGAGCTACCGGTACTACGAAATCCCAGCTGTGGCGGCCAATGGCATCCCTTCATACATACTGTTAACCACTCATCAGCGGCCACATTGCCAGCCCTTCCTGCTTAGCCTCTCATGCAGTGCACTCACAGCCCCAGACGTAACGCACACCTGAGCTTTGCACATCTGCACTGCAGTTTGGTGCATGCCCTGCCACCCCACACGTTCATGACTGCTGGCACATGTGACAACTGGCACCAGCAGTGCACATACAGGCACGTAAGCTGCATAATGCATGTAGTTTAGAGGCTTGGCCCTCACCTACACCCAGCGCGCCCAGCACCATGCCCTGCGTCTCTGCGGACGCCTCCGCCTGGCCCACCAGCACGTCTATCAGGTCCGATACAATCGTGCCCTGCAAAGCATGGGCACAGCGACCTGTTGACAGGTAGTGCTCATTTCCTATACGGTGAGGATCCGGGTGTGGCGTTGGAGAGGACGACGTGCTGCAGAGGTTGGGAGTGGTGGGGTGCCGCGAGGATTGGATTGGCCCGTGCACGCGTACTTGTGCTCGCAGTTGGCAGCATGCACCTGTGAAGCGGTCGACGCTAGTCGTCGGGCAACAGATGCGGTGTGTGCTGCTGTGTTGTTAGCAACATGTATCGGCCACACGAGTAGGACGGGCGCAATGCAAGCCGTGCGTGCAGCATGCATGTCAGCCCATGCTGCATTTGTGCACTGCATATGAGCACTGCAGTCACGCGGTGGGACATACATGCAAGTATCGCCATGTACACCTCGATTGTACATGCCATTCCGCACAGGTCAATGCCAGGCTTCAATGACTATGCCTACGCGTCACTCCCAACAACTGCCGGCGCTCCCACGCGACCACACCTTCAGTTCCAGCGGTTGCGCGTCATAGAAGGCATAGAACGCAGATGCATCGTAACCATTTGTGCCCTCCTCTGCTGCTTTTTGTTTGCCGTCCTGGGTCAGTAACGTCTTGAGCGGTGAGCCTTGCAACTGCAAGTGCAAGGAGGGACAATGGCAGGTGCTTGTGTCAAAGGATAGCATCTCGGCGGGCAATATCAAAACAAACTGGGCAGCTGGGCAAACTGATGTGATACGCAAGCATATTTCAGTTTACCGGTACTTTACAGAACGACTTGTTTTGCAGCAGTCAAGCGCTGCACAGCATGTGGCAGAGCGCTCAAAGGCTCCGAAAGCAAGCTGCAGTCAGGATTGTGCTTGCCTTAGCAAGCTGTTTCGCTGACAGCTCGAGCAGCTTTTCGATGAACTTGTCAGCAGTGATGATGTCTTCGAACCCTGCAAGTGTGAAGCCCCGCTTGGCACCTGCTGTTGACCGCTTCGCTTGTGCGTCGCTCTTGCTACTGCTAGGAGCCTGCAAAATGCATACGTGTAAGCAATGTTTGCCCATACAGCACGCAGCGATTAACCAGGAAGGCGGGGCGGGTGTCAAAGAACCCCGGAATGTAGAGGAGTGCCCCCATCCAGCGCATCGCCTTGCCACACCAACCTCATCTGCCAGGGCCGTCCATGCTCTTGGCCACATGCTGGAACTCCAAGCAACACTTGGGTTCATGCTGCTGCTCGCACGGAGCGTTGCGACTCGGAAGTCAGGCGCGTTGCAGTCTTGCACATGGGCTGACGGACTGCCTCCCTGCCCAGGTGCTTGTGGCTCCACGGTCTGCCTCTCATAATCAAAGTTACAAAGGCCTCTACACAAGAGTGCTGCAGCTCCTGCTGCGGCCGCCCGAGGGAGCATTCCAAGCAACACTTCGGGTCCAGTTAACCCTGGAGATCAGTGCGTGCGTGCGTGACACGAGGCTATGTACTCAGGGGGTGCGCTTGTCGTATCTGATTGGAAGTGGACTGAGATGGGTGAGGCTTGGACTCCCATAGTCTGGCTGGCACGTCCAAAACCGGCCTAGGGGGATCACGCATGACCGCAGCGCAAATGTGCATGACACGTTCGTGATTCGTGATGCCAGCTCTCATTCCGCCGCCACCACGCAAAGGCGATGCAGTAGTGTGTGAGTGTGCTGCGCGCATGTACGCACAGACCTTCTCCCTGTCAGCCATCCACTTGCAACACCCAGTGTGTGACGAATGGACACGATGCCCGCTGGCATGCAGGTATGTAGACTTGGCACAGGTACGGCAACCTGCATGGTGCTTGCGCCCCTACCAAACCAGATGATGGCTCGTTAGCTGCTGTCCTTCGATATCCTACAACCTCAGGAGAGTGTCGCTGGTATACCATAAGCGTTTCTGATGAATACGCAGAAAGCAGGGTATCCAGGGGTACATCGCGCCGATGCGCTGGACACCTGAACTTCAACCCTGACATCACAATCTTCTGGCGTTCCGGTACTGCCATAATCAAACACTGGCGCAACGTGCAAGCGCAGCCCCTTCATAACGCCACGCAGTTGCAGGCGGCCCATTTAATGCCCAATCCATAACGTTAAGCAGCTTGGTTGCAGGGAACTGCACGTCCAGGCGTAAAACTTGGGCTATTGGGCCTAAACTGGCTTTATCGCTGCAAATCGCTGCTCACACAGGTGCTAGGCAGCCTGGCCGACAGTGTACAAGGGGAAACACCCGGCTTGCCATGTGCCTGCAGGGCTGGACAGAAAGAAACGACAGACGACAGTGGCAGTAGTGCATTAATTTGTCGATACATGGTTTCACCAGCATCCTGAAGCACTAGCATGGCCATTTTACCCACCGGAGCTGCAGCGCTGCAGCACTGGCCGCGCCGGGGAAATGTCCTGTGGGCAAAAATGTTGTGACCGGACGCACGAGTGGCCAAGGCTACAATCATTCAACACTACGCCGTTAATGCAGTTATGCAGCAGAGGTTTGACTGTGTGTTCCTGTTGGCCTGTGGGCTGTCAGTGATTCCCTGATCTGCCAGCGTCGGGCCAGCAGCCCGGGTGGTTGGGCAGCGACGGGCTGCAATCGCATATGGCCGCCATAGTATCACATATCAGGTACGTAGAGATCAGGGATGAGTTTCTTTCCAACAGGGGCGGTGCAGCAGGCTCTGCGTCAGTGTTGCCTGGACTGACAGGGTCGCACGCATATGCATGGCTTGCGGTTGCACTACACCTCAGGCACCAATGAGAATGACCACAACTTGAAGCGTTGGATTTCTTTATGGGAATCTCACGCAAGTAACGGCCCGTTTAGATCAGCTTGCACGCGTTTGCAACCAACTATGTAATTGCAAAATGCGACAGGGCGGGATCCGTACTAATTGAGAAAATCCTGCAGCTCATCTCGTGTCTTGTCTCTTGTGCAAGACCTTTCATTTCACTAGTGTTATCTTTTGCACCTGGTACACAGACTTTGGTGGACGCCTTGGAATCTTCCCTGCATACACAGGGCACGCGATGACGGACAGCACCTATGACTACCGCGTGGGGGTGAGCCCTACGCACATCAGTGCGCATCGATGTGTTTGCTTCGCCGCTGTCGGCGGTGTCTGGCTGGTCTCGTTTGTTAGAACCACCAATTCGATGGCAGCACGAGGGTGACGATGTGTGCTTGCAAACGCTTGCCGCAGGCGGCAGACCTGACCTCGCTAGAGGATGACTGCAAGCTTCTGGGGTCCGCACTGGACGATTGCCTTAAGGTTGAGGTCGGAGATGAGCTCTTCACCAAGGTTTGTCTCGGGCAAGGGCTTTTTGGGTGTGGGAGGACATCGCCGCTGGCACAAGTGCAATTGCAGATGAATCCTCGTGCGGCCAGCCCCACTTGCAGCTTTCACTGCTTATGTGCTCCTGTAGGTGGAGAAAATCAGAGCGCTGGCTCAGTGCGCAGCCACGATGCAGGTCAAAGGCGATTCGGTGAGTGCCATGCGTCTCGCCAGCAGCCGGCACTTGAGCATGCGCCAGTGCTGCACCTGCTGCTGGACAAAGCAGCTCTCACAACAGGACATAAAGCCTCACGCTTCCTGGCTGCAATCCTCCTCTCCACTTTGTGTTCTTCAGAATATCCAGCAGCTGTTTGCGGTGACTGCTGGCCCTCGTCTCATGATTGTATGAGTTTCTTAACGTTTGTGTGTTGTACTTGGTGCAGATCGCGTCCAACATACTGTCCCAGCGAATGGCGAACGAGCTGATGGGGATGAGCATTGAGGAAGCAGTACCCATCACCCGTGCCTGCGGCCACTACCTGAACCTCACCAGCATAGCTGAGCTGCATCACGGGTACGTCAGCAGAGGTGCACTGTCACTATCCGCATCGATACGCTGGCCTTGTGTGTATCGACCCTGCAACCTGCCATCCCTCCCGTTTCCACAACTGCCTGGGTCGAGGGTGACAACTGATGGGCTCCCTGGGGAGCACCAGGCCACGCCACGTTGTGGGCCTAATAGCGCTGCTTTGGCCATCAGTACCAGGGGAGGTGTGGCCCTCCTTGCTACTGGACGGACACCAACTTGGTGTATGCTCTGCCTGCAAGCGCAGCGTGCGGAAGGCGCGCCAGGGACTGATGGGTACACACAACTGCGACACCGTCTTTGGCCGACTGGTGGCAGAGGGTGTTGACAAGGAGGAGCTGTACCACGCTGTCTCCGAGCAGGTGGGTGCAAGGCTGCATGCAAATGTCAAGATCGAATGGCGGTTGGTGCGTGACATCACTCGCATAGCATGCAGGTACGACATGTCATGATGCAGGCGTGCCCAGTGTGTTTGTGATGCTATGTAAATGGAGGCATGCATCAAGTATGGGTGTACCTACCTGCCTGCCACGTTCATCGGTCCGTCCCGCAGTACAGGGTTGGATGGGCATCACGTGGGTGTGAAACGAGTTCTTGTGGCATCAGGGCTGTGGCCAGAGTGTGGGTCAGAAACCAAAGTGTGCCTGATCCGTGCATGGGCTTGCTGTCAGACAATCGACCTTGGCACCAAGCTGCCTGCGATCGTGGTCATGGGTCTGATGTGGGTCACGCGATGCGTCTGCTGCAGGTGGTGGAGATCGTGCTGACTGCCCACCCGACCCAGATCAACCGGCGCACGCTGCAGTACAAGCACACACGTATTGCGGCGCTGCTGCAGCAGCATGACCGCGCAGACCTGACGCAGGAGGAGCGAGAGAATGTGCGTTTTGCTGAGGCGCTGCCAAGCAGCGGTGCCTCCTGCTGCAGCAAGTTGTGTACCCAAGGGTCATGCACGCGTGCATGGATGCGCGCATACTCATGCATAAACGCCCACAATACAGGTGCCTTACAAAGACATGAAGCACGTAGCCACTTCCAAGTGCTATCCAATGTTATACAAGTATGGTCACGGAGTTCAGAGTACCGGCCAGGGAGTATTGGGTTTATGCGGCGGCATTTGGTGGCCTCATTCCCCCTTTGGCATCATGACTGGGGCGAAAACACCCAGCCTCACATGAGCTGCAGGCCTGCAGCCATGCAACTGGGGGGTATCTCCTAGCATAGTTCATCACACCAAATAGGAACTGTCAACTGGTGGTTTATGCTGGCAGGTGGTGAACGATCTAAGCCGTGAGGTGGCGGCGCTGTGGCAGACGGACGAGCTGCGCAGGCAGAAGCCTACACCGCTGGATGGTGAGTGAAAATATTGTACCAGGGCATGCACATATAGTCAGCTCGCCACACCTACATGTGCAGAAACACAGCTCAGCATGGCAGTGCGCAGATGCACACTATAAGCTGCAGCAACGGCTGCCCACCTGAGGTGCGCATGCCAGACAGGCGCGGCAGGTGCATCCTGGACACATGGCAGCAAGGAGCATTGCGGTTGCTGTCGATGTATTGCGGTTTGCTGCTGCAGTGTGCCGTCACCTGCCAGATGGCTGGCGCAGTGTGTTGATGCTAACAGGTGTGCTGCTGTTGATATGGATGCATTCCCCCCGCAGAGGCGCGCGGTGGGCTGCACATTGTGGAGCAGTCCCTGTGGGCTGCTGTGCCGCAGTACATGCGCCGCCTGAGCGCTGCGCTGAAAAAGCACACTGGCCACGACCTGCCCCTGCATGTAAGTGCTGCACACTGGGTGCAGATGAGTAGATGAAAGGCAATCATGTGACGCTCCCAAAGCTACCCTGGCGGTAGCCCTGTTAGGCATTACCCGCCCTGACGCTCTGTCGCATGCCAAAGATGGTGATATGGTTGCAGGACATCCCAGTAATGACTAGAAGCAATTTGTGGTCAGCCCATGTGCGTCAGCGATCGTTGTGTCAACACGCACATGTTTGTGATGCACTGCCACTGCAGGCCACGCCGTTCCGCTTCTCCAGCTGGATGGGTGGTGACCGTGACGGCAACCCGAACGTCACTGCCAAGGTGCGCACACAAGCAACGTGTCCAGCATGTGCATGCTGAATAGCTGCTGCTACAGCCACCATGCCTGTGCTGCATATCCGCGCTTGCGTTGTTGCCGTAGCCCTCCTGTTCATGACAGAGCTGGCACCAAAGGGCCAGACGCCAGTAATGAAAGCTTTGGTTGGCCACTCGCCTGCCTAGTTCACCTGCAAGGTGGCTTGGTGCATCATTCCATGGTTACCATAACCCCATTGATATCCCTGCTGACACAAGTAGGCAGGTCATGAATGCTCAAGATGCTTCCGCCATTCCACTGCCCTGCGCCTGTGGGCCGCAGGTGACACACCACGTGGTGTGCCTGGCGCGCTGGATGGCGGCGGACCTCTACCTGCGCGAGCTGGACGCGCTGCGCTTTGAGCTGTCCATGAACCAGTGCAGCGCGGCGGTGTGGCGCATGGCGCGGCGCATCATCAGCGAGCAGCACAAGTCCAAGACGGCGGCCAGCAAGTGAGCGTGCGCTGCATACCCGCAAATGCGTCATGTCTCATGTCTCGTGTAGTCGTATCTCATGGCCAGCCAGCTGCCAAGGCAGTGCGCTGTGAGCATTCCGTCCTTGCCCAGCCGGGTCCGGCAGCAACGACCCGGGCTGGAAAGTGCCCCATGCGTGCAGCTTGTGACATAAGACTCACTGCTCGCACATTCGGTGGCCTCGCAGGCCATCAGGGGTTTGGTTGGTGGAGTTGTGCGCACATCTGCAGGCACATCGCGCTTTGCGATTGTTGGTTTGTTTACTGATTCTCGTTGTGCATGCATGCGTGCGTCCGGGGCGCAGGGACCAGGACGCCAAGGCGCGTGGCTTTGTGGACCCCTTTGCATCGCTGCTGTCGCGCAACAAGCCCAGCGCGGGCGGCGCATACCCAGGAGGTGCGTCCGGCATCATGAAGGAAGGGCTAATCGTGCGTGACGGCATTATAACGCCTGCGTGCGCGGGTCGGGCGTGTTTGTGCGGCGGCGTTGCGATGCACGGTGGTCGCATCCGCCCTGAGCCATCACTACCGCGAGCATCCTGCATGGACCTACCACCCACTGCAGGCTGTCAGTGTGGGCTGCGCGTCAGCGTGCAGCCGAACTAGTGCTGCATACCCCTGGTCACGCACGGCAGCAACAGTCGGCCTCAAATGTTACATGCGGTCAGGAGCGTGTGTACCAGTATTGCTACCTCAAACAGCTGCTTGCGCGCCACCACTCATGCCGATGGCAGAGCCAATGTGCCCGCAAGCATTGCAGTTACCTGCCATGCCTATCGCTACACCGGTTTGGTCGTGCTTGACACTGCACTGGTCGTTTGGCCCTCATGTTGGCAGGTATGATCCTGGGCACGCAGCCGCTGCTGGCGGACACAGCCGCTGAGGTGGCGGTGCCGCATGACATCCCTGGAGCTGAGGTCGATGGCGGCAGCGATGTGGACGACCTGGGAGATGAGGAGTCCACCAGCGGGCGCTCCAGGGGCCACAGCGAGGCCGGTGAGACAGCAAACAGGCTCATGGGTGATTTATCTCACCAAGCGGCGTGGCGCAGGGACATGTAGGAGGGCTTGTGCGAGGTGTGTAGCTAGGGGGGCTAGTTCCCGCATGTGTGAGCGCCTGTTGGCAGCCTGTACCACTGCCTGGGCGCATATGCGCGGCAACCGTGTGGCCTTGATGAAATCAACATACTTGGTCATCTGCTAACACGGTGTCGTCGCAATGCGGCCGCAAAACCGCAGCCTGGTGCAATGTTAGTTGTGCCCTTGTGCACCATCCAGCAACGATCCACCCACCCTTTTGCCTCGGTGTGTGTTTGTCTGTCTGTGTCTGTGTCTGTCTGTGTGCACGGCGCAGGCGAGGGTGATGACCATGACGGCCCCCCGGGGCACCTCCCGCCCTCCACGCTGGGCCTCTCCCCGCTCACGCCTCCCCCCGCTGCAGGCGGTGATGACCGCGGCGGCCTGCACAGCTACCCGCTGGGTATCGTGGGCTCAGGCACGGGACCGTCCGCGTTTGGGCTGGACGGCACACCCACCTTGGGCGCCGC
The DNA here is from genome assembly GCA_001662385.1 of Chlamydomonas asymmetrica. Lineage (NCBI taxonomy): Eukaryota > Viridiplantae > Chlorophyta > Chlorophyceae > Chlamydomonadales > Chlamydomonadaceae > Chlamydomonas > Chlamydomonas asymmetrica. Next base: position 63,032 of record BDDA01000688.1, read on the forward strand.
GCCAGGCAGTGCGTCAGGCTTGACCAGGTGAGCAGCATCAAGAGGTACTCTCCGCGCTGCATGTAGGGATTGTAGACCTGTTTCAACACGCAAGGAGGGGGGGAGCGCATGACTACGATTGCATTTGTGGTCATGCATCTCCGCTGTGTGAACCGAGTTCAGTCAATAACACAGCGGAGCAAATCCGGCGGGCAACAAGAGCCTCCAGCACTGTTGTCAGTGCCCGTGTTGCACCTCTGCATCTCGACGGCTGTATCATCCACCGCCAGCAAGTGACACCTGGACCGTTCACCCTAGGGCTCGGGAGCGTGATTGCGTGGGTGAAGCACTCAGGACCGTTCAGCATCAACACCTGCCATTCGGCATGCACAGGTTGAGGCCGTTCGGTGCAAGCGTGTATCGAGCTTGACGCCGTCCCGTGCTTGTTGTGCCGGCCTCGCCCTGCAGGAAGGCTACGTTTGACCCCTCCCTCATGCGCCACAGCCTCATGGTTCAGCGCACCACCACCAACACCACCGCCTTCCTCAAGGCGCACGAGCACCCCGGCTTCCACCCCTACCGCATCGTGCTGGGCCACGTGAGTCATCCAGCCATACATCGCCCTCATGGGGGTACCGTAACTCATCTTGGCAGCGCTGCCATGCGTGTATCCTGGAACCCTGCTGGACAGCTGCTCTGCATTGCCACAGGGATGGCGATTGGTGCACGGTCAGTGAGGGGCCTATCAGCCTTCCCGCGCCCCAGCAACCACCGCAGGATAGCCAGCGCTGGTGGGGATTGTGCATCGAGCAGGCCGCCTTTGGGGGATTGCGGGCACAGCTGTTGGCTGAGCTGCCTGTAACGAAACCCGTCTAGCGTGCTCTGCGTTGGATGATGGGTTGCAGGTTCGCTCCCGTGACAGCTTGTTGGCGTTTCTTGGCGCTCATGCGTTTGTGTGCGCAGGTGCGCGACCGCCTGGCGGCGACGCGCAGGCGTATGGAGGACATGCTGGCAGGCAGGGACCCCGCAGTCGGCAGCAGCACCACCAGCGGCGGCACCGCGGCCAACGGGCCCACCAGCACGCCCATCAGCACCGCGACGGGTGTGCTGGGCGCGGACGGCAAGCCGCTGCGCCCCAGCGGCAACGTGCGCCTGGGCGCTGCGGACCAGCACTACGAGAGCGTGGATGAGCTCGCGGAGCCGCTGCTTGCGTGCTACTGGTGAGGCGGAGGCCTGCTGAAGAGTGTAGTGTAGGTCTATATGCAGGGCGCTGGGGTTTGGGCCCGCTGGTAGGCTGGCTGCCTTGGCTTTACGGCGCCTTGGCCAAGACTGCATGAGCCACCGTTGCTGCATGTTGCTTCCAGCCTGTATCGTGTTTGAGCTAAGTGCGCTATACCGTAGGACCACAGCGGGGCAACAGAAGCGGCCTGTGTATGCAGGGACAAACGGCAGTGACTGGTCACCGAAAGAGTTTGCGGCACATGCCATGTTGCATTCCCTCGTGCTGCGAGACTGGTGCTCGGGCATGGCAATGCCATGCGCGCCCACTACCTGGCTTCTTTGGGCCTCTCCGCCAGGGCGGGCCAAGGGGCTATTCGCCTAGCAGGCCGAGTTGACTGAAGTGCTTGCAACATTCAACACCCACGTCGGCTGGCTATGCTGTGTGCGTGAGTGCGCAGGTCGTTGTGGGAGTGCGGGTCCGGCCAGATCGCGGACGGGCGGCTGCTGGACCTCATCCGCCGCGTGTACACGTTTGGCATGTGCCTCATGAAGCTGGACCTGCGGCAGGAGAGCACGCGCCACGCGGAGGCCATGGACGCCGTGACCAGCTACCTGGGCCTGGGGTCCTTCCTGGAGTGGAGCGAGGAGCAGCGCATCGAGTGGCTCACCAAGGAGCTGCAGGTGCGCGCACGGCAGGGAGGCAGGGGGCGGGGGGG
>BDDA01000689.1:15771-60947 GCA_001662385.1 Chlamydomonas asymmetrica
ATGTTATTAGTCTGAACCTAGCAAGGCATCTGGCTGGGCCTGAAGCGTTTCCTACAGCTGGCACGTTGAGCGTTGGATCAACCGCCTCCGCTTGCGAAGTGCAAGGGCACTTATGTCCAGCGCTACCAGTGCCTGCGCTGTCAGCGATAAAGGAGGAGCTGTAACAGCAGCTGCCGTGCAGCAGCTGTTACACTAAACACTTCCTACGCTAAACACTAGTCTGCAACATACAACACGGATGAACAGGAGAAAAACTCAAACGAAACAGACCGACGCGGGCCGCCAGAACAGAGGGCGGCCCGCTCAAAGAAGAAGAAGAGCAAGAGAGATAAGGAAATATGACAGATAGGAAGGCAGTTCCCAAGGAACAGCCTCATATGTCGCAAAGCGACCCCGAAGGAGAAGCATTGTACTGCATGCTTCCAGTCAATAACCTGTCTTCTGCCCTAATGCTACGCAAACAGGCAGAAGCCATCATATATTGCTACCTGACTGGAAGCTAGATCAACAGTGAAAGACCGCAGGCGGCATGGTATGCATTGCACGTCAATACTTGGCAGGGGTGATTGTTGATGGGTATGTACGGCTGATCCGGGGATGGGATGCAAATGAAACGCTGCACGTTTTGCAGTTCAAATGTTTTACGTGACAATGTGATGAGACAATTTCACTGCGGTATGTGCCGGATAGGTACCGTACACAACAATTGTGGACAAAACGACTTGCTGCTGTTATCACTTATCAGTCACGGTCGCGAACGTGGTGGACGCATTGTATGAGCGTAGTGGTTGCATTGTATGAGCGTTGCGGGTGCGGTTGGCGGTGTGAGGAGCATCGAGCTGCAAAGCAGCGCCCCCAGGTGATTTGCATGTGGCATCATTAGTAAACTCACTTCTGTGCAGGGTGCCGCGATAAGGTGAGCTTGGGAGATGTGTGCGCGCATTGGTGACGCCCCACACTGGGATCCTGCTGTCATACCAGTCATGCTGGTGCAGGCTGAAGACGGGTCTGTGCACAAGCACGAGGGCGTGCGGGTTGCATGCAGGTAGGCGCATGAGCCACTGCATGCAGGCACCGACTGCACCGCCGTGCATGCCTGGCACAATCCACCATGCAGTTGGAGCGGGATGCGTTTGCGTCTTTGTGATGAAGTCTGCATGACGTTGGGTAGCCACGCGGTGAAGGTGAGTGAGGAGGCAGCGCGTTCTAAGGGTTCCTTGGCTTTGCCTGCCCTGGCCTACTGTACCAGCACGTGGGGGTAACGGCTGTGTACCGGCTGCGCTGCTGGCAAGGGGGGCTTGCTGCCGTGTTTGTCTGTCTAACCCTGCTAGCCCTGCTAGTGTGACATGCGTCGTTTCATCAATTACTTGATGTTGGCAGCGAATTTGTTCATCCAGCCGAATACGACGCCGTCAATGGCAATCGCGCCGTTGTTCCAGTGGCCGCCATAGTTGTTCTGCATACGGCCACCAGTGCAAGCAAACCGGGTTGGGATACGAGTTTACACCAGCAACACGTATGCACAAGGCAAGTCACCAGCAGGCAAGCCAGCTGGTGGTTGGGATCATGACATCAGCAGCAGGGCATTTGGTCATGCCGCACGACATCACGGTGTGGGACCTGCATTGTGCACTCACAGCACCGCAAACTGCCAGCATGGCATGCACTCGGGTGCCAAGATAGGCTATGGTGTGACTCACCCCAATCCTGTTGTAGGAGCACACCATCCGCACGTAGTTGTCAGAGGTCCAGAACGCCGACCCGCTCTGGCCGCCCGCAACGTCATAGCCAAACTCCTTGGCGCGGTTGCCACTGCACACGTCAGTGGTGAGGCTAGTGTACTGCTTCCACATGCTGCCGTACGGCTTGTCACCTGCATGCATGGCATCACATGCATCCATGCAGTTAGGCACGTCAGCTGAGCACACATAAGCAAAGGCTCCCTGCATGCATAGTAGTGCATTGATTGTCGACCAAAGACGCAAATCCGCAGCAGCAAGCCTAAAGCCTGAAGCCGTTCACAACGACGTACTGCACTGGCCAGGATGGCAAGCAAAACGCTCACGAGTATGACACATGCATGGCCCCACGGGAATCACACTGCATGGCCCTTGGGGCGCCTCTTTCCGACGCATGGCGGTGCGGCACGTCCGCACCCACCCATGAGTGATGACTCATCCCCCACATGACTCACCAGGGAAGCCTGCGGTGGTGAGGCTGTAATAGCGGTTGCCGCAGTTGTACGCATAGCCAAGCGACCACCAGCTGGTAGGCTTGTACGTCAGGCGCAGCAGGCCGAAGTCGTAGTTCCAGCTGCCGCTGTTGTACCAGCCCAGCAGCACCTCAGCGTAGTTTACACCCCACCTGCCGTACGGGTCGCCGCTTCCGCGGTTCTCTCCGGGCGCCACCACCCAGGCGCCGTTCCAGCCGTTAGGGTAGTTGTACACGCAGTGGCCGGCGGTGAGCACCATGCGGCCGGTAGGGCCCACCAGCGAGCCTGAGCACATGTAGCCCTGTCCACCCTCCTGAAACGTTATGTGGGAGACGGCGGAGAGGGGGTAAGGGACGCTGTACACCTCAAAACGGCTGTCGGGGCCATCCAGGCAGTTGGCACAGCCCTTGCAGCAGGACAGCTGCAGGCTGCGGCGGCCGCCGGGCATGGTGGTGTTCAAGGTGGCGTTTGTCTCGTTGGCGCTTTCGGTGGTGCTCAGTGGTGCGGCATTGCTGGGCTTAGAGGGCTCGGACAGGTGCTTGTACTTGGCGCTGGAGTACTCCTTGACCACCGCCTGTGCCTGCGCCTTGGTGTACTTCTTCATGTACATGTGGCCCTCAGCCGTCATGCGCAGAGCGTACGTAAAGTCCGCGATGGATCCGGCCTTCGCGCTGCTGGCGCTGTTGGTGGCACTGAGGGAGTCCGTGGCCTTCGTTGCTGCTTTCGCAGCGGCGGTGGTGTCCTTGAGGAAGCCGGGGCTGCCGACGTAGACGTAGCCCTCATCACTAAACTGCGTGATGACGCTCAGCGGTACGGATGCAGCGCCTGCATGCATGCAAGACAGCGATGGCATTCAGCGCGGTGAGCGATGCGCCGAGAACCCGCCGATTGAGCAACACGTGTGCGGGTCTCGACATGCAGCTGCAGGCGTTAATCCAAGCCATGCATGGACACGTCAAGCGGTACAGCTTGCGTGCCATGCGCTGCGCAACACAAGTCATTAAGTCAATATCAGTGGTATGGCTTGTCAGTTATCATGGCATGGCTGCAGTGACAGTCCATCCCAAGTTGCGAGCACCCACGCACCGTCGGATGATGTGGGCTTGGGGATGAGGGTGAGAGCCGCTTTGGCGTGAGGCTCCAGCGTGACGGCGCTGTGGGCGCTTGGCCCGGTGGGCGCGGAGGCCTGCGCTGCCGGCACCAGCGTAGCCGTCTCCCCCAACTGACAGCGCGCCAGGCAGTCGTTGTAGAAGGGCAGGCCGGACTTGACTTCAACCACAGGGTCGTATGTGGAGGGGCAGGAGGAGCAGTCCAGGGCAGCGGCCGTAGCCGTGTTCGGGTTGACAGCAAGCAAAAGCGCTGCCGCCACAGTCAGGGCCTTGAACAGCGCTTGGAGGGTTCGTGATGCCATCTTGCAGTGTGTGTGTACACACAGGCCTTGCCCAGGAGAGTGATGACAGCAGAGCTAGCTAGCTGCTGAGGGCCTGCAGGGATGGGACACAAGCATCGGGCACCTGGTTTACACTATTTGCACAGTGTGCGTACACGGTACTAGCACGGGCTCAAAGCGGTGTGCAGGCACGCGCCACAAGGCACCTGCTTTGGGAAAGTCCAACTAGTAGTGGTCGTGAAGCTGATGTCGTGCAAGCAAGCACTGATGCGAGTCAGCGCAAGTCAGCGCTCGCCTGCTTACTGCTACCTGCTCGGCAGACATTAAGATTGCGGACACGTAGGCGGCAGCAAGTAGTGGCAGGAGGGGTTCTCAAGACGCCGCTTGGATCGTGTCTGACCTCTTACCTTGTGCGTACAAGCGCTGTGTCTGCCGCGGTGCCACTTGGCAGCCGGCTTGGCACACACGTCGCACTACAATACTGCAACCAAAAGGACCTATCACCACAGTGTTAAAAGCCTGCTCCAAAGGTGCTTGGTTGAATGGGGTTAGGTCTATACGCTTTTCGTTGATTTTACCTCCTCTTTTATTGTGAAAAGCTAGGCGTGTCAGCCATTTGGCACAGCGGGGACCACTTCCGTCAGTGAACTTCACTGGAACCTCTTGATGGTGGTGGGCCGAGGACTTGGTGGGCTCGCATCTCACAAAAGACCAGTCAGGAATGAGAATGCCGCTACGAACGCCTGTTAGCTGGTCAAGTCACACTCACACTGTTTGTGCTGGCCGTTTGTGCCTTGCGAGCTGCGTCGCAGCGGCGAGCCAAACATGACACAATCAAGTCGGTCCCCGTGGGTGTGACACACGGGGTTTGTTGTCATGGAAGCAGGGTCAGCTGGGGCGCTTGCAACTTCCATGCTATCCTACATCGGTGTGTGTGTGTGTGTGTGCCAATGTCAAGCTGACATGAAGAACTTTGCCGTTAAGACCATTTGGACTCCACTGGCACTGCAGCCCTGGCACAAACAGCCTCGTTGCTACCAGGAAATACCTATATAGTAGAAGTGCTGAGAACAAATCGATTCAGCTGCACCTGAGTAAGCGAAGTCTGCACTTAACAATGAGTGTGCCGAGCCCAGCGCCGAGCAGAGCGCTCGAGCCAGCAGTGCAAGCCTCACAGACCGGGTCGGTACACACACTGAAACTGAAACTCGTGTGCGAAAATATGCAAACAGGTTCAGTATGCGGTTTGGTGCAGCTAATCATTGGACAACGACTTCTTTCTTAGATCTGTTCGTGTCTCTGGTTGTGCTTTTTGGTTTCGTTCCCTTCACAATCGGCAGCATAACGGAAGCAGTGGTGTGGACCATCGTCTTGATTGAATAACACGTTGGTTATCTTGCAGGTCATTCGCTTGGGTTAGCATTTGCCTTCAGGCATAAGCCTGCGTTCTTGCCAGAGTAAGACTCGAACGGACTTGCACTGCCCGTTTCGCATTTGTCTGCAAGCTTCAACCTTGACGTGGATTTTGAAACAGCGTTATAGGACAAACAAGACGCAGAACTGATGGTGCTGGCTTTTGGACACCCCAGCTTCCCGGCCTCCGAGCCTGAAGCGCCCCGCCTGAACGTTTGAACGTTGATGGAATGGCATCTCTACTTGTTGACACAAGTGGCAAGCAGCTGCCAAATATGGTGCGTGTAAACTATATGCATGTGCGATGGTTGGTGCTCTACAGGCTGCTGTCTGGGAATCGTCCCACCGCAAGGGGCGCTTATGCACGGAAGTCATGCTCCCAGTTCCCGCATACAAATTGCGACCAGTCGCTATTCTCAGTACATGGATATCCGAACACCAGGTTCAAGTCATTATCAGCCTGCGCGCACACGGTTTATCACCCGCGTCCCAGGCCTTCCCAGCTACACAGCACTACCAATCAAAAGTTGGGTGGTATTTAAAGAGTATGCTGCCGGGCAGTGGAGTGGCTTGTGGCGTTCCGTAAGAAGCTTTTCGTTTGATCCAAGCTGGAGTCCGGCAGCAGTCCCCGAAGGCAGCGCATGGCACCGGTGTGCAATTGGCAAAAAAAGAGAACACTATAGTTTGCTTGTGCGTTCGTCTGGCAGCGCGACCCACCTTTGTGCAAGTGCGTTGTAGTGTATGCTTGCTAACAATGCAGCGAGGAAGCCTGCAGGAAGGCAGTGGCGCGAATAAATACAAGTCTCACACTGGGGGACTTGAACGGGTGCCACGAAAAGTGTGGCACAAAAGGTAAGGAGTACAGGGCCAACCGTGCCCCTCTGCTCCACGCCTGTGCTATCGGAGCAAAAGATCATTCCCATGTACTCCCAAGTGGAGCATTCAGGCTTGCGCCAGCGTGCAGGACTGCATGGGAGCCCCCACTGATCGCCCCACACCATGTCTGGAAAATGGTGAGCACCACACCGCCAGCCAGCAGTTTCTCCTCATGTGGTTCAGCATCTGATAGGGCAGTGGCCCAGCGTTGCCCTGCCTGATAGGCGGTTGCAGCACCTGGTGTCTGTCCCCAACCTGACCCCAAATTTGCTGAGTCACCCCGAATTCGGACCCCCCGTGCAGTGTGCCTGCACAACACACAAATGTGTGGCGTGCTGCGTTGGTTGCGCATGCAAGGTTTTGCCGCGTGCCCACGGCTGCACGTGGGCAGCAAAGCGCTGTTTCCCTCCGCCAGACTCGGGCGTGGCTAGCTGTGTGTGCCTTGCGGCGTTGCGGGTGAGCGTGGTTGCCTCAGCAGGGACACCTGTGCCCTCAGACCTATTTATGGACCTACAGTCCTCGCTCAGGCCTCGTGCGCCTGCCACGTCAGCCTGCAACGGCGCCACCAAGCGCAAGTGGAACAGGGCACGCCTCTGACATGGCCCGTGGTTTCTGGGCTGTCTACGTTCATGTGCATTCGTGCGTACGTGCATGCCTGCATGTGTGTTTCGGTCGACCATGGGGATCCCCGAGGGGCAATCAAGAAACAACTAAACTAAACTTCACTCACGAGTCAGGATGATAACGGATTCAACTGTTAACGAATTGGCACAAACAACACCGGCACAGCATTACAGCTAGCAACCATGCGATATACATGCGCTTGAAGGCCATTTCAGTGGGGTGACGATGGTTGCAGTGACGGCTGATGGCTACGGATAGATCCCTGTACAGACAACACTCAGGGACAATACTATGTTGGCACATATCAGCAAGCGCCTTGTAAGTTGCAGCCTGTTATCCTGCGGGTGCGTTTGGCCAGAATCAGCCACCAAACGGCATGCTCAACAAGGGGATACGGATTTACACATGCTCCCTGAATGATTAAAAGCTGAGTAAGGTGCGCTCCAGGGCGTGACTCGTGCTTCTTACTGTAGTAAGGATCCCAAGCAGGCCGCAAACTGTTTTCCCGGTGTAGGCGGAGCTAACTGAAGCTAGGACAGATTCACTTTTCCTGGATGCATGGCAGGCGGATCGAAGTAATCTGATTCTCTGCAGTCACTCAACAGTTAAAACCAAGCCACACAGCGATTGAGCAAACGCAAGCGCACTGCCAGTCGACACACTGTGCAACTTATTGCGGGCCAGGGGTCAACCTGGGGGGGCAACAGGGTCCAAAACATGCTGCGCAGCAGGTCTGCAATACATACATATGCGCGGTACAGCGCACGAACACGAGGCAAGACAGTACAGCACCACAACTGGAAAGAATGCGAAGAAGTAAACAACCAACGCACGACAGCTGCTCTGGCAGCTGCGCAATGGGCCCAGCAGTAAATGACAGTTGCGCAGTGCTGCAACAAAGGCGCCTGGTCGGGCTGCACAAATGGTTCATACAGGATTTATGCAGCATGCATGCACTATGCAGGCGTACGGGGAGGGGGGCGTGCATAGTGCAGACTGCACTGCATGGTCAGGCATGGAACATGCCAACAGTGGGGAAATGCACCCTGTTGCCATGCAGAGGGCCAATGCACAGGGCTGTTGGCACAAACAGCCCTGCTCACAGCCAATATGCAAGCAAGCCAAGGGCTTGCAGCTCAAAGTCTAACGTGTTGTGCATGAGTGCATTACACCAATATTGTGTTGCACGTCGTACGATACCCGCATTGCGCACATCACCATGCAATTGCGCCGCGGCTGGTTAGCCTTCTGCATGCTGCCGCACCGAGGGGACCGTTCCGCGATCGCTGGCAGCAGCAAGAGACTCACGGCATGCGCCACGCTGCTGCTACCTGACCCTGCCTGCCACACCCCGCTTCCCCAACACTTGGTGCCGCCTTGCCCGCCTCGCGCCTATCAAGGGAGCGACGCCAGTGTCATGCAAATCGCGCCCAAGTGCAGGCTCCGTCCACCGTAGCACGGCCAGGACCGCACAAGCGCCACACCCTATCCCGTAGGAGTATGGTGAAGAAACGGGGCTAGCTGCTGCACATGCGGTAAGGGTAAGGTGGGTGCTGTATGGTACACACGAGCGTGTCCGGCTCCCGCTCCACCGCAAAACATGTGCCTGTCGGCGTTCAAGTACACGTGGGCGCACATGGGCGCCATCACCGCGGAGCTGCCCGGATCGACACCCTCCACTCGTCTTCTTTGCTGTCAGCCGCAGCAGCGTCACTCAACCCCGCGTCGTGCACACCCTGTATGTTGAGGTTCATGCGGACGCACAGGAACTCCGCGCCCTGAGGGTCTTTTCCGCTGACCTCCATCGCATAAGCACCCGCTGGCGCCAGGCCAGGAAGCTTCATAGCAGCAGCGATAGCCACAGGCCCGGGAGGCACCGGGCAGGTCGGGGTGATAGCTGGGCACATATCCGCAACCGTTGTCCACACCCTGAACCCATGGAAGAACACTGCGACCTGCATTCTGGCTGCCGTGATGAGCATCGCATTCTCTCCGTTGATGGCTATGTTCATCACGTGGCCTGTGTAGGCAGGGCAGGCACGACTGCTCGTGAACAAGTCTGGTGCAGGCAGACCGAAAGTGCTCCACAGCCCGGCACGAGGGTTGTTATGCATGGAGAGCATTGCATGATGTTCACAAGGCATATGAAGTGCACGAAAGCATAAGAGTGCCAGCAGCTGAAAGGGAGCACGCGCAGTGCAGGTGCAAAGACCGTCTGAGCAAAAGTCGGAGCGCACGCGAAACCATAAAAACCTGAGCCTCACCATGCTGGGGCGGATCCGGGTCGATGCGTACAGCAGTAACCTGAAAACAATGACACGGGGTGGTTGCAATTGGACAGGGCATGTGTTGCTGCAAGTTCGGCCGCGTGCAACGTCAGCAGTGCTGATGCCAGCACACGGTTCCGCGCGTCCGCTTGCCTTTATGTTCGGCCTTCCAGGTTCTGCTTGGCTGCAGGGGCCCCACGAGGTTGCTATTTCGCTGCTCCCGGCTTGAAGAGTACCCAGCAACGTCCCAAGGATGAGCACCTGCAACTTCCACTTGCTGGCCATGTTCCGTCAGGAACACACGCGTCGGTAGCTATCAGGTAACGTGGTTCATGTTGGTGCTGTTCTGGGTTGGCAGGATGTTGGTGAGGATAAGCCATACGCAATCTTGCCAGAGTTCGGTCTTCTGGCCCTAAATCAGGTCAACAGCATATCGATGCAGCTAAATTGAACGAGGCGCGGCACCTGCGCACAGCGACTCAGCATGATGCAATATTTCTGGGTGAATCACATATCTCGGGTGTGCTCAATAGTGTATGAGTTGTACGCTGACCCATATCTCATCACATGCGAAGTCCACGTGAAACAGGCTGGGCTTTGTCGCGGTTGGCTGCGTTGCAGGCGTCACGGCTAAACCATGCAGTCCGACGGCTACACTCCACATGTGAGAACCCAAGAACGGTAGCAGACTTTCAGGCAGCTCCATTCGGACATGCTGAACTCATGCACAATTGCTCCTGGCACACGCATGTTAAATTTCGTCATGCAGTACCAATTCAACGCACCTGTGGGTTGTCTGCTAAAGAGCGCACTGAATCATCATGTAACACACACCCTGCCGCCACTGCTATTAGTCCTTACACCGTATCGTGCGTGTTCCAACGTTAACCTGGCATGGCGCTCGAGCAAGACCTGGATGGTTCCGGGGCTGACGCGTCTGCAAGCTTGGCCGAGGACTGTCCGCAGGCCGTTGGCAGCTGCAAAGGCGCGACCCGGAAATTTGAGGAGCAGGACTTTGACAATGCAGACGACCTGGAGCTTGAGCAAATGCTGCGGCCGCGCAAACGGCCGCGCACCCAGCCAGACGCATCCCTGCCAAGCACAAGCGGGTACGCTATTGCAGGTGCATCGCTACTTCATGCACGTATAACCTCAAATGAGGAGTTGTCTTCCACTGCTTGTGTTTGACCAACGGTTGCTGCGGTTGCTGCGAAGCCAAAACGCAGGCGGTGACAGCTGTGAACTGCCGTGAACTGCTGCCAATGTGTACGCTCTCGCTTGATGCAGGGACCTTCAAGGAGCGCAGCAGCCCATCGTCCTTGGGCCTAGGCAATTCCCTAACAAAGCGGCTGTGCGTAAGTATTTGACCGGGGAGGTGCTGTCAAATACAATGCCTGGAAACGAGGTGGAGGGCGACCCTGCGGCCGTGTTGCAAGCGCTCTTTGACAAGCACCCCAGGAAAGAGCAGAAGCTGGCAGGGCAGGTGAGTTTGTTGGGAGGCGCACATGCACACAGGGACACAGGTGCACACAGGGACACAGGTGCACACAGGGACACAGGTGCACACAGGGACACAGGTCCTTGTGTTCAGCACCCTCCTCGAGACCGCCCGTTGGCCCCACGCCGCACAGATGAGCTGCTGCACTTAGCTTGCAGCAAGGTGTGCGTACACAACACAGCTGACGTGGATGTTTGTAATACATACGCAGGCGCTGGCCGGATTCTTGGTCAAGGAGGTGAACATCAGCAAGCAGAAGGGCTCAGAGCAGATGCAGAAATGCTTCTGGTTTCGGCGCTCGGATGGCACCGAGGACGACTTCAGCGTTAATCGCTGCCTGGACGCGCTGACAGGCGTGTCTACGGAGAAGCTTCATATGCAGGTGCGTGGACGTGGCGTGCGGGTGCTGACCGGGGTGCTAAGTGTTGCGCATTCCTGCTGCAAAGCCTGTGCGGCCGAAGCGCCGCGGCCGAGTCCACACTCGACTGCTGCTTGTGTACAGCCTCGCTGGCAGCAGACTGTGTGGCACTATTTGCTTCAGTCCAAGTCTGATACACGGTACCGTAAAGCACCAGCAACTATGCCGCGTCATGTACTGTATGCTGATATGCGTGTGCGTCGGCGGTGTGGCATGTTGCCGGTGCGAGTACAGCATCACTGGTGAGGATGACAGGGCGTGACTACGCTTGTCGCGCCGGAGACCCAGTATTCCTAGGTTGCACACTTGTGCTTTATGCGCCTATGTCAAACGCACTACCGTGGCACTCCTCACATTACGCGTGCCTGGTGGGTGCAACACCGTAACGTGACTTCAACAACAATTGATAGTGCAAGAGTATGCCTGAGCTACGGCACCACACCAATCAACAATAGGCTTGCATGCGCTTTGGATGCTCTTGTGCACCCTCTGTAGTGACAATACCGTCAGCCTTCAGGTCTTTTCCCTTTTCCCCTGCAACCCGGCAGGCAAACTGTAGGCCTGGCCGGCCCAGGACGCAGCAGCACTGGATTCGGGCTATGCCACAACTCATGATGTCATGCTGCTGCTTGCTGCGATTCCTGGGCCTGGTTTGACCCTGCAGGAGGTTGTGGAGGCGCTGGTCGACGCCATCCACCCGCACCTATGCTGGTTCAGGAACCGCTACCTCCAGCGCCTCCCGCTCTCCACCTGCCCTTATACAGGGGAGGCGCTGAGTACCGCCAACGCCATAGCGGTCAATGAGCTGCCCCTGACCAATGCCAAGCTGATACGGGCCTGGCTGGTTGCGGCAGGGCTGGGCTTTGCGTCGGTCACGCTACGGCCCGCAGCGCCTGGCAGTCCTTTCAGCAAGGCTCTGGCTTGCAAGAAGCAGCTGCAGGTGTGCGTTTGTTAGCATTCCTGATGATACGGCTTTATCACTGGGGAGTGAGGGCTGTAGGGCTGTTGCAATTGGCATCATCAGTGTTGGTTTCGGACGTTGCCTTGCTCGCAGTTGGTGGGTTGTGCGCAGCAACAGGCGCTGCCATACCCTCTGCAAAGCACAGCTGCCTGAGTCGTGTATTGTTGCACATTGCAACAGACAACCTGTTCGGCGGTATGCGGATGTGAACGGTCGTTCTCTGTCGGTGTGCACCTTCCCTGATCGTAGGCGTGGAAGCAGTTCTTCGCTCAAGAGAGTCGGCTTGTGGTAGTATCCAAGCAGGGTTACAGGGAGCATGTGCTCCAACAGGCGCTCTCTAAGCTTGTGGTGAACGTTTGAGCATCCCCAAGCTGCACTGCCGTGAAGCTCGCAGAGGGAGCACTGCACTCATCCACCACCGCGTCAAGACTACTCAAGAGTGAAACACAATTTTGCTGCCACAGCCACTGTAAGGAAGCAGAGTTGCAAACGCTGAATGAGTCTCAGATGATTGCATAGGCGACCAGGTCACATCATAACATTTTACGGCAGCATTCAGGCTGCAGGGGAAGCCTCGCAGAAGGCTTGTCAAGCGCAGAGGGCCACATCAGAGTTGCCTGAGACATAGTGCAGTCTATACTACAGCAGTACTGTTGTATTCTGGTTGTATTTCCATTTTGCCTAGCGCAAGCACCTGTCGCGTTGACCAGACCGTAACAGTCACCTTTGTCTTTCTCCGAGGCTATTGCACGGGCCTTTGGGGCAATAGGGTATACGTCGCGATGTTTGTTCACCTTGCCTTTGCAGCGGACACAGGCACAGCGTGAGCGGTGCGGACAAAGTCGACGCTGAAGGGACCACTGGTAGGAGGAGCAAGCAATCATGACACAGCAGGAGACAGCACTCCAACTCCAAGCTGATACTCAACAACAAGACCAGGACCTGACCTCAATTGCAGCCTGTCAGTTTTTCCCTGCGGTTGCTGACGCAACGGAGCTGTCTCGCGTAGCTGCGTCGTCGTTGCATACCAGCTCAGAAACTGCACATGTCGACTATAGAGGCCACAGGAGGGCTTGCGGAGTCTTGCTTGGCTGCAGTGGGCCAAGCCTGCCGTTTGCGATGCCTGCGGCTTCAAGCCCCTCCTTGCAAGGGGAGAGCACAGCAGGGCCAGTTTCCGAAAGGATCAGTTTTGGGGAAAGCAGCTCACCAGCAACTACAGATGGTGCTGATGGTGTCACATGTGCTGACTCAGGCTCCGGACAGACAGTTGCAACAAGCACCTCCGTCCCAAGCAGCTGCGCGGCGGATGTTAGCGCGTTATACGTACCATCGCCCTCCGGGCCACTACCACCCTCACTTGGACACTTAGAGGATGCGCTGGTGCTTCTGAGCACATGCAGTCGGAGCCGTCGGAAGTACAGGCGTAATGGGTCAGGGAACAGAGGCAGCACCCCCGAACACGCCAACGTAGCGGCAGCACTGTTGCCCACCGTCAGTGGCCTCCAGACAACCACAAGCGCTGCCAGTTTGGAACCCGATCTCCCTTGTGCTTTTTCCAGCCCTTCCAAGCCGTCTGCAATGCCACGGACTGGTGCGCATGCTGACCAGGCCGCGTGCTGCCAGCAACCGCCAGAACAGGACAGCCCTCACCTGGGACAGCGCAAGCGTCCACCGCCAGTGGTCATCCCGTGCCCAGCCTCAGCCTCACCTGTGAAGGCACGCGTTGTGTGCGCTGACTCAGCTATGACAGTGGAGGAGAGCGCTTCTGGCGCAGAAACACCAACCACTGCGTTGACTACCCCGCTCCGCGTCGTGACTGGCCTCTCGCCTCAGAGCTCAGAGGTCATCAACAGCTGCGGCTCTGTGGTTATTCACGATGACGGAGACACCTGCGCAAGTGGCAACCGAGGCTGCACCGTGCCCTCAGCGCCGTGGCAAGACCAGTGGGCCGTGCATGGCAGCGGGCCCTTGCTGTTGCCAGGCATGCAAGGGAGGGCCAGGGTACTGCCCTGCATACGCGAGCACTCCCCTGTGCACAACGCCGCCAAATCAGCGGGCCTGGAACAACGGCAGTCGCTGCTGCTGCCCGAGGCTGGCAGCAACGAGTCGACGAGCCACCAGTACGGACGCGCTTGGGGGAGCACCACGAGCAGCGAGCCACCGCTCAGCCCCTGGCAAGCGCCCTCAGCCGCGATGGCACAGCTTTTTGCTGCAGCTGCTGCTGCTGCTTCGCCAGGGCAGTCACCCAAGTTTCCAAACGCGCCTGTGTTCAGCGCCGCCCCCGCCCCAGTGCTGACGTCCTTTGTTCCTCCGCCACCCACAGCCGTGTCTGGCTCGCCGGGTCCAACTGTGTGCACCACTCCCGCACGCAGCCCTTCGTGGGGCAGCCGCGGCAGCAGCGCCAGCCCGCTCGCCCGCGCCCTGCTGGTCCGTAACCTGCACCCGCACCGCCGAAACACCCTCATGCACCGTGACCCCGCCTCCGCCTCCTCTCCCCTCTCCCACATGACCCCCCCCGGATCATCCCCACGCAACGGCCTCCTCCACGCGTTGTCACTCGATCTGGGTCAGTGCGAGCTTGTCACAGCCGGATCCGGCGCTGCCTTCGGCTCACTGTATGACGCCAGCCCGCCCAGCGATGCGTCTCACGATCCCTCGGGGCCTGAAATGGCGTCTCCCACGATGCGCTCCATCTCGCTGCCTGCCAGCCTGTCGGAGTTAGAGCATGCAGACGTTGTGCTGCAGCCGCTGGACGCGAAAGCCAGTGCAGCCCTCAACGTGCTGCTGGCGGCACACGGTGAGGCGCGGGACCCGCCGCAGCAGCTGCCGCAGCAGGACGCCACGCAGCAAGCCAACGGCGGCAGCAGCCCGTCACGAGCGCCAGCAGCCGGCAGCAGCTCCGACACCTCTGCACCCCGCGGCAGCGTGCGGGCCACCAGCGGGTCTGACGAGGAGGACGAAGGCGCGTCGCCCCTGCAGCTAGCGCCCACCCTCGAGGCGAAGCCCAGAACGCGCCGCGCCCGCAAGCGCGTGTCGTGGATCGACCAGGCGCAGCCCCAAGCCGTCCTAGCGGCGGCGGTGGAACCGGATGCGGAGGACGCGACACCGGCCCTGGGCGCAGCCACGGCGAGCGTGCCCACCCCTTATCCATCGTCCCACCACCGCCACGCAGCCGCGCTCTTCCGTAGCTCCCAGTTCCTGCGTGGCCCGGTCACGCGAGTTCACCAGCTGCCGGTGGTTCCGTTCCCCACCGTCACCATCGTGCCTGCGCCGGGCGATGAGCGTGACGGCAGCGATAGTGGCGAGGAGGACGGCGGCTGGACGGGCCACGCGTGGGCGGTGTACCGCCAGCAGCAGCTGCGGCAGCAGCAGCGCCAGCAGGTGTATGAGACACTGGGGCTGCAGCAGCAGGACTCGCTACAGACCGTGCATGGGTCCGCGCCGCCCTCTGAGTCATCTGGGTCATCTGGGTCGTCGCACACGCACACGCCATCTGGGTCATCTGGCCCTTCGAGCGGCAGCAGCGGCTCCGCGTCCAGCACAACCGCTTATGACAGCACCCTGAGGTGAGAGCATACTACCATACCTGCTGTACAAGCTGTACCTATATGTGTGTATGTGTGCGTCTGTGTGTGTGTGTGTGCGCGCATCCCATAGTATGGCATGCTGTATGTCAGTGTGCGGGTTTCAAAGGGAGACGTGCGTTGCGGGCGAATGGATAGAAAAGCAATGCATGTGAGCTGTATAGCTGATCTGGGAATCCCTGCACCGCGAACAACAGGACGTGTGTGTGGGTGTGTGGGTGTGGGTGTGGGTGAGAACGCGAGGGCATTGGTGACAGCTGTTAATCGGTCTTCCCTGTGCCTGTGCTGTCTACTCGACCCCGTGTGTGCAGCCGCTACCTGGAGCTGTACAAGGCCCAGGACCTGGCGGGATCAGGCAGCAGCAGCAGCAGCCAATCCACCACCACCACCAGCGCCAACGCCTCCGGCAAAGCCGGCAGCTCTCCAACAACCGCCGATGGCTCGCCGGAGCCCTCGCCGAACCTGCTGCTCCGCTCCCCGTTCGCATGCTTCCAGGCTGACATCTTTGATGCTGCCCCGGCTGCCGGCGCGGCGGCAGGGTCAGGCGCTGCAGCGCGTGCCAAGGGACGAACCAGCAGCAGCCTCGACAGCGATGACGATGACGATGACGATAACGGCGTGAGGAATGTTGGCCTGGACAGCGCGCCTGCGCCGCCCCAGCAGCAGCAGCCAGCCGCTGTGCAGAATGCAGCGGGCTGCTCTGCAGCTGCTTGTGCGGAAACAGATGTTGAGGGCAGTGACCTGATCGTGAGCGCTGCTGCTGGCGCGGTGGCCAACGGCCATGGAACGCTGCGCGCGGCAGCTGCTGCGGAGCTTTGCGTGCAAAAGCGCGCGATGGGCTCAGGCGGGCGCCCGCGGCCGCGCCTGCATCACATGCTGGTGGCGGCGATGGCGGCAGTCACTGCGACAGTGCTGCACGCTGCGTTCATGCCCCGGCGCTGAATGAGATGGTGTACAGCGGGTGCGCTGCCTGGAGCGGATGGATTTTAGTCCTCTATTGATGTGCCTTAATGCATCTGTCCTGATCTGTAAACTCCTAAACAAGCCTGGAGATGGTGATTTTGCGCAATTATGATTCTTCGAGGAAGCCTTAACAGCGCTTGCGGTATATGGTAATATGGCACGTTGCCACTTGTACATAGCACTTGTGCACATTGTTGAGTGGGCTGCCCACTTTCATGCCTACCTTCCCCGCTTCATGCACATACATACACACCCACCTTCCATAGCGCCACCAGTGTGTGTCGCACCTGTGCTGGCGCACAGCATACATATGTTTTCGGTTGTCACAGTACCGTTAACGTGCATATGATGGCGGCTGTCCACTGCGCTCCTGACCCTCTGCACGCCCACGTCTAGCAGCCCTCACCTACAAATGACCGCCCACTTTCCAGCCGCTCCGCACCGTATAAGGTCGTTGGAGTGTTTGCTACCATAGTACGCTAGTGTACTATCCTTAGCCTCTGTCAGCTCCATGAGGGGTTTCTGCCATGATTAAAGCACGTCTAGCAGCGTTTATTGCGCTTTTGTGACCCACACCTGGCCCGCCTCTGCTTTGAGAGTGCACCTAGAGTCTGTTTTTGCCAGCCCGGTCGGCTGTTGAGTGACTCGCCAACTGGAACAGTGCATTGCTTGATTTCAATCCCCTACATTCATGCCGCTACCCTCCCCGCATCACACGTGTTGTCCTGGTGGCTTCAGCTGTGATGCTTGCAACATGCTACTGACTAAGCAACAATGCCTCAGCTGTGTGTGTGCGTGTGGCAAGCCCGTTCGCTCATCACGTACTGCCCTGCGTCCAATACGCACCTGTGTATCGCTCGTACCGGCGTGTACCGCCTGATGGCTACGTGTCATTGGGCATCATCGCAGTACGTGACGGACTGCTGGCTCCGAAACCATTGTGCATTTTTCTCAGATGCATTGCGCCCTGCAGGCGGCATCCAGGCGGAGGCTAAAGCGACGCATGCGATGCTACATGCACATCAGCATATGCATTTGGCTATCATGCATGTGTGTTGTACTGAAAACCTTAAGCTAGGGATCGGTGACTTAGTGGCTGTGGTTGAACTCGACGTGCCTTTCTGCTGGCCCTGCCAACCAGAGTGATGAACTCAGTTGCTGAAAATGACTCCAAAGATGGTTATGTACCTACAACGTTTTGCTGTGTGCTTTTCGGTAGGCATGACAGTCCATGCCTCTAAAGCTCTAGCAGCTTGCCCATAACCCTAGCCGTTTCCTTATTAGGTTTGTTTCTGATGTGGGATAAGATGCAGCATCGGTGCTGAGGCGCTGAGGTGCACCTCAGCACCAGTGCCAAGCCGGGCGCAGCACCCTCAAGTGAACACTCTACGCCCGCTGGCGCCGCTTCGACACTGGTATTCGCCGTACCTGATACCGTAACCACCGTGAATTTGCTGCGCTACACCCGATTGACTGTCTCCGTGGCGCACACCCGCTGCATCCAATAGCACCGCCTTCCAGCCATTGCGCCACACCGCACGATTTGCGCCTGCATAAGCCACAATCCTGCATGTGCCCTGCCTGGGTTTAGCGCTGACGTTGCATGGCATATCGTATTACATCCGCCGGCAACAACCAAAAGCGCAGTGGGGTTGGGTGCCCACCTGTGAATGGTATGGGGAGGCAGCCGGCTTGTTGCCACTCAAGTGGCGCAATCATGCAAGCAGTGGCGTGTGGCTGTTCGGCTGGGGCCGTTGCGGGCACGCAATGGTCGCTCCGCTCATTGCAACCTGCCAGCAAGGCCAGCCTTACATGCACTGGCAGCCGTGCCATGGACAGCGTTGATGTGTATATAGGATTATAAGGGAGGGCCGGTCACATTGCATGCTTCCTACCATCCACATGCTCAGCATCTCCAGGTTATAAGAACATCGTCCTCTCAGCCAGCACCGACCCATTCCTTTCTTGTACCGTACGCGCTTTTGCATGCCCGTGTCGTTGTTGTTGTTCGCCCCGTGCATCGGGCCCGTAAATACCAAATTCATAAACGTTTTAGTAGTGTATGTGTCAATGGCATATTTCTCAACTGCACTAGCATCCCGGGCTGGGCAAGGAGTCTTGCAGGCAGCTCCCTGGGGCATGCCTGTAGCGTCTGGGTGAGGCCTGGCGCATACGCTTGCCTGCCTGCGGTGGCAAGCATGGTTCCTAACCTGATGGACACCGTACCGCAGCCACGCTGCGCTTCCTGCTTGTTGGACCCCCTGCTGCTGCTACTATCATATGAACATGCCTGGAAAAGCGTGACGAGCATGCAGCATGCGGGCATCACTTCGACCTGTACACTCCTAGCGCAGCAGAGGACCGAGCTGCGATGGATGCATTTGTATCACACCGCAGCAGGCGTTTTGTGCTGCACATGCATGTGCGTAGGAAAGGGTGCTGCGCATGTGCGCATCCTTGCGGGCGACCCTGTACGCTGAACCCTCACATACACGCTGAAAGATCCTGGTGCTTGATTCCTTCCAGTGGCGCATTTGCCTGCTGACAAGTGGGCTGGCGTGAGTTCGCACCGCCTCAAGCATACAGCAGGGCGCAGAGGCATGTGACCCGTACCTGGATGTTGGGCTCAGCATAGCTTGCGGCAGCGGATGCTCTCCCATGCGTGGTTGTGGTGTACCCGCAAGCTCACGAGCGTTTCCCGCCAAAGACAGTATCGACCCTGGTATGGTGCCGAGCTTACTCATGTGCGCTGGCAGGCAAGGCTGAGAAGGCGAACACTGAAACGTGCTGCACCTAGCAACCTATCCGGCGCTACATGCCCCCAGCACTGCGGGACAGGCCTCTGGTCACATACAGTCAGCGTTGCTATGCCTGGGTGAGCGAATTCAAGGACACGCACTTTGGGTGCATGGATGTTGTTTACGCCCGTATGGTGGGTGCTGACTGTAGCACTTATGTGATTGTGTGTCCTGACAACAGACATGGTCTTGATCGGATGTTGCCAGGATGGTGCCCCTGGCTGTGCTGGGACGAGCAGCATCGCAGCTCGTGGTTGCAGCACCTCCACAATCCGCAGATGCCTTGGCTGACAGAGCATACCCTGACAGCGAGGTGTTGCCTATCCGCAGCAGGCACTGACTTCTTTGCACAGCAGGACACAGCAAAGCATCAGGGCCGACCCAGCATTACCTTGCCTGCCAATCACGCTCAAGGCTGGACTGCTGGACCAGTGGGCAGCGATGTTGGGGCCGCTAGCTGCACTTGGATGGGCACTGGGACTGTTCGTGGTCATGGTGCGCGGCGCTGCAGGGGGCGTTCAGCTTGCGAACGCATTGTCTGAACCCCTGTCAAACCTCTTACCCACTGCCTGCCGCTTACCGTTGTTTCGAGGAGCTCTTGCCACACACCAGGCTGCGTGTGATTGTTGTCGTTTTACAGGAGGTCGTGTTAGCATTCTCTCCCTGGGCGAGGTGGAGGCTCAGAAAACTACCAGGTACGGTGGTTTCCCTGAGTTCCGGGGCCGCACGTGTGACGCGCAGGTTATGGCAGGACGAAGGCGGGGGTCGCACAAGCTCACTGTGCGCTCAGCACGCACATTGTAACATACTGATAGGGCTTGCTCTGTCGTCTGGTTGCATCAGGGCCCCCATTCACGCCCTTCCTAGGCAACCTGCCTCAAATTATCCAGTTTGGAACCCCCAAGTTCTTCTTCAGCTGCAGGCAGCGCTATGGGCCAATATTCAAAGTAAGCGGTTTGATTACTGAGTGCCTCATGTACGTTTTAATGCCCTGCCACACTTGATTGCGTGGAAAGGCCGCAGGGTGCGTTGCCTGCTGGCCAGTCGGTGCACAGCGCACGTTCGGGACAGCCCAGAACCCCACCTGTGTGTTGTCACTGTTGTCATTCGCAGGCGTGGTTTGGGAAGAACGTTGTGGTGGTGGTAGCGGACGCAGACTTGGTGCGACAGGTGCGCGAGTGCTGCCAGTCACGACAGGTCTGGGTGCAGACGTGCGGTGTGGGCTGGCAGGCGGGAGGATGTGTTGCTGCAGCTACACCCCACCGCAGGACAAGCACGAGCTGGCCAGTGCACCAGTATGTCACTGTATGGCCCAACACCAGGGTTGCAACTTCAACGTCTCTCCACCCCGCATAATCATTGCTCCAGGCCGGAGCGCGGAGTCGTAGCCGTGCCATGCACTCGATGCGAGTGATGTTACGGTTGTTGGCTGTCCTATAGGGGCGGGGCGCTCAGTGTGGCCCCAAGGCCTAGACATGCTCTGTCGTCCTTACTCCTTTGGGCTTTGGGCTTGGTGCCACAGGTGGGCTTTAAGCTCCTCAACCACGGCCCGTTCTTCGGCATCTCGCGTGCCTACCACAAGCAGGTGGATGACGCGGGACTCGTATCAGCCAGGTACAGGCAACTGTATTTGTAATCCTGGTGGGGACTGCGCCACCGCAAGCAGTCTGCAAACACCATCTGTACGTGCTGGCCTTTGGCCGCACGTGCGCTGCAGGACTGAATCGTGTACATGAGCAAGGCATGCTGGTAGCACAGCACCGAACAATAAACACAAGTTTTCATGCAATAATGCGGTTGCGCACACTACAGGGACAACGACTGGCGTGTTGCGCGTGCCGCCTGGAACCCCGCGTTCAACCCCGGCAGCCTGGCGGGCTACCTGCCGCTGATGCGCGACTGCGCCGACCAGCTGGTGACGCGACTGCGCGCTGCGGCCGCCGCCGGCCAGCGCCTGGACATATGGCGCGAGCTGGGCAACATGACGCTGGCCGTGGTGGGCACCACCGCATATGGGTGAGTGGGCACGGGTGTGGGACAAATCCTGGGCGTTGCGGCGCAAACTCATTAACGCACGAACTACCATGCAGCTACGTGAAGCTTATCTGCGATATGGCCATATGGGTCATGCTTTGTAAGTGCGTCAGGGGGTCGCTTGTCCAGCTACTGCTCATCCTGCCATGCACCCTTTAACTTGTTCCTTGCGCTCCAGCACACTGCAGCAAATCATATTTCGCCGCTGCAGGGTTGACTTCAAAATCCTTGAAGCACGCCCGGATGCACCAGCCGTGCCTGCCAACGGCCACAACGTCAGCAAAGCTGGCACTCCAGCCAACGGCTCCTCCGCCACGCCTGCATCGGACCGGGATGTGGTTTCGGATGATTTCGGAGCGCGCCTGGTGCGCGCCTGCCAGGACTTTTTCGTGTACACCTCCATCCCGCGCGGCTCGCGCTACGGGCGCTACGGCATGCTGTTCCCCGAGCTGCGCCCGTTTGTGGCGTGGCTGGCGTACACGCTGCCCGACGCGGCCTTTGTGAAGGTCATACAGGTGCGTGGTTGGGAGATACAGCTGGCGGAGGGAAGGCCCGCTAGGGGCATTGCCAAGGCCGTCGCTTGTGGCAGCAGGGGTGTCATGGAGAACTCGTCCTGTGGATTAGTGTGGACAGGTGCTGATGATTGTGTAAGGGGGGTGCAAATCGAGGCTTCAGGCAGGCTGGGTAAATATGATGTACGCCGAGCATGATGACTGGCCACAATGCAGGCAGGCAGACAGACAGGCAGACAGCCCAACCTCTGCGGCCCCTGAAGCGTGGGCCAGCATGCTTGCAGTCAGTATGCTTCCCCCGAATCACATCACCAAATGCCTGTTGCATGCAGGCGCTGTGTGCGCATGTCATGAGCAATGTGCATGTGTGCTTCTGTGCGTGCATTATGGTCTGTAGGCCCGCGATACCTTGATCACTTCGTGCCAGGCCCTCATCGACGCCTGGAACGCCTCGAGCGCAGCGTCAGGCTCCAAAGCCAAGGATGCTGACACCGCGGCACCGGTTTCGGAGGGCGATGGTGTGAGCTTTGCGAGTTCCATTACAGCCGACAGCTTTGCTGAGTACGGGCATGCAGCTGGCGCGCTCTGCGCTGACACCACCGCCCTGCGCTCGCGCTACAAGGATGCTTCGTTGACCCAGAACGGCGGCGGTCTCGGAAGCATGACCAACGGCAGCAGCAGCATGACTAAGGCCAAGCGGTCGCGGGGAGAGGCTGTAGCGCCGGGCAGCTTCCTGGGCCTGCTGCTGGATGCGCGCGACACGGGCAATGGCGTGGGCCTGAGCGACGTGCAGGTGTGTTACACTGACACAGCTTGGTGTGATACCGTAGTTTGGGTTCCAATTTTGGTTTCGGTGACAGTGAGGGCACAGTCAGGCCTTGACCAGCGGTGGAGATGACGGTGTATAAGGTACCCATGTGCGCCTGGATATGAAACGCACTTTGACCCTCCCTGGTGAACTCATGCGTTGTGAATCATTGGAACGTACTCGCGCATGCAGATAGTAGGCCAGGCGCAGACGTTCATATTGGCGGGGTACGAAACAACCGCCAACGCGCTCGCCTTTACCATCCACTCCATCGCCGCCAACCCAGACGTTCAGGCAAAGTGAGTGGGACGCGCGTCGGTTGCGTTTGCGTGTTGCGGGTGCTCTATGCGCTGTTGGTTGGCGCAGGCGCTGCCGCTGCTGCTGCTGTTGCTAATGCTGCCGCCTGCAAACGCTGATGCAAGGCTGGTTTCCTGTTCATGCTGATGTTTTTATGAAGCCAAGTTCACATGACCGCAGATCCTTCCAGCTCAATGGAGTGGGGTGACTCAGCAATATCACATACATACATACAGCCGCGCCCCTCCTCAACCCCCCGCCAGCACTGCCGTTGCTGCCGCCATTGCCACAACCAGCACCCACCATTCGCATGTGCGTGCTGCTGCTTGCATGCACGCAGGCTACTTGCTGAGATCGACGCGTTTGGTCGCGAGCGTGAGGTGACGATGCAGGACCTGCAGGACGCGTTCCCCTACACAGAGGCTGTTTTCAACGAAGCACTGCGGATGTACCCGCCAGCGCATGGCACGTCCCGTCACGTACCGAAAGGGGGATTCAAGGTGCGCCCGCAACCACCCCGCCGTAAACATGAGCACGCACGGCGGAGGGATATATCGGAACATCATATTTGTATTGTGTTTTGCTTCAATTCTCCAATCCCCCAGACGGCATGGAGCTCGCTGAGGGCATTGCCGAGTAAATGCATGTGCTGTTTGTTATGTGCTGCTGTGGGCATGCGTGTGCTGCACCTGCCAGGTGGGCGGGTACGATCTTCCCGAGGGCGTCAACGTCTTCCTCTCCATCTACGCCCTGCACCGTGACCCCAAGGCGTGGCCCAAGCCTGAGGAGTTCATCCCCGAGCGCCACATGCCGGTATGCACCGTATGCAGTGCAGCGTCCCAGCAAGAAGCACCACGTAGGCATGCACATCGTTGTGCTGCCTTGCTGTTGTACTTCGGCATGTTGTTTGTGCTCACACATACTGTGCACGTGGCCTTACATGTCCTGCCTGGCCTTCAGATGATTGAGATGGCCCATAATTGGTAAAGGAATTGCCGTGTTGCTTTGCACAGATGTGGCGGCACCCTCGCTGTGCAGAGGTGCCATTTTTGCTTGTAGTTTGTGGTTTGTAGCGCTAGGAAGCGCATTAGCGCAAGCATGAATGCATTATCCATATTGATGCACTTACTCACATAGGATAGGTTTGGTCTGTGCTTGGCTGCGTGACCTCCCGCATCATGCTTTGAGCCGTCAGCCCATGCTCGCATCCTGAACTGAACTGCTGAGCTCGCTGCATACACGCGTTGCGCAGGGGCACCCGCTGCACGAGGAGGTGAAGATGCAGATCCCCAACAGCTTCATACCCTTTGGCCTGGGGAGCAGGCTGTGCGTGGGCTTCAAGTTCGCGCACATGGTATGTCAGGACTCAGGATGATCTGTGGCTTGCCGTTTACAATGGCGCAAGCTGGTTGTGTTGGACCTTTACTGTGCATGGTACGGCATGCAAGCGCCTTTTCAACTGGCTTGTGCATCGCGAACACACCATCGTGACACGGGGCACCCCAGGGCAGTGCTATGCTGCGCGCGTTGTTGACCGAGTTGTGTTGCGTTGTATTGCCGCCCCCCGCCTCCCCCCGCCTCCTTCCCCCCCGCAGGAGGCCAAAATGGCGCTGGTGCGTCTGTACCAGTCACTAACGTTTGAGCTGGAGCCCGGGCAGGTGCCGCTGGCGGTGGTCAACGGCATCACCATGTGCCCCAAGAACGGCGTGTGGGTCACTGTCAAGGAGCGCTGAAGCGGCCATGCGTGCAGCCGTTTGGGAGTGATGGGTACGATGGGGATCGGGGCGCAGGAGCGAGCAGAATAGATTGACCCACATCGCTCGGCCCCTGAGAGGAGCGTCCACACAGAGCGTCATGAGCGCTGGGGCTTCTAACTGTCATGATCAAGACCCTCTGTGAATAGATTGTCGAGCATGCACTGCCCGTGCATTTCTGTCAAATGTCAATAGCTGGCGTACTGCATGCTTCTTTGCGCCCCCTGCTAAAGATTGCTGTTTTGTTCGCAACACGTATGATCATTACGTAGCTGGCATGAATCAGTTGGCGTTTGTGCATGGCACTGTTGTGGTTTGTGTTGAGTCCCAGATGCTGCCTGTGCAGCATCGTGACGGACAAGCACTGCGCAACGCACACACCAAGTGCTTGGATGAGTTGACAGCGGTTTTATTAGAGCGTATTTGTTGCGTTGCTTGGGCCAGGCCATCACATGCCGGCACGCCCCAGCCAGTGGGCAAAGGATCTGTGCTGACGTTGAACACTGTCTCCAACAAGCTTCACCATTCAGCGTCGCCTGTTCAAAGTTCTCAGGCGCATGGTGATGCATGTTGTGAGTCATGCATGATTGTACGCGATTGCGTGGGCGCGTGTGCTGCAACGTGCCCAGCCGATTGAGTATACAAGTGCATGCCTGTTGAACTGTCATTTTGCTGAATGCAAAAACGCATGGTGTGATCGCATTAGGCCATTCAAGGATGCAGACGACAAGGCGAATGCTCCAGGACTTTATTCGCCCGCCGCCGTGATGCACAGCATGCACACATGGTGCTTTTGCAAATGATGCTTTTGTCTATTGCTTTACACACACCTGCGCGCGCACGGTTTTGTTTCATGCATGTGGCTGCTTGATAGCTGCGCTCCATGCATGCGGTAGGGTTCAACGTGCAGGGCGGTCAGTGCTGCCCAGCCTCCCGCGCCACTCTCATACCTGCCTCGCCCACGAGTGCCCTGTTAAGTTTCCGGCCTAGGTTTGATTGTATCCTTGTCTAGGTCGCCTGCCCACGTCCCAGCTGGCCTTCACCTGCCCTTTCGTGCATCAATCTGCACCAGTAGTCTGTCAGTGCCTGAGAGTCTGGGACCCAATGATGATGTCACATCACCAACATATTGTAGCACCTTGCAGCACATGCAGCGTCAAGGTGGCCCGTTTTGCAGTGGGCGACTAAAGCCTGGCCCGTTTGCGCGTACAGGAGCAAACTGGTGGGCACACGCATCACGAGGTGCCAGTCAGTTGAAAAGCCACAGGCCTCCAGTGGCATGTTACAATGCATCACATCACGCGAAGCAGCATCGCGGTCACTTGGCGAGTTGGTGACTGGTGTAAAGGACGGTCATCTAGAATGCTAATGTCGGCACGCTTTGGGGGAGTAGCAATGCAGGGCAGATGTTGTATTAGCTTGTCCTCAACGCCCGAAGGCAGTTGCAGCTGTTGACCAGGTCTGCTAACGCAACTGTATCAGGAATGAATCTGTTAAGCGCTGCTGCGGGCCTGGGCTGGGGCTTGCTCGCGGTCCTGGTGCTGGTGAGCATGACATGATCAAATACTTGTGTTCGCTGCACATTTGAGGTTGCCAGCGCAGGCAAACATAAAGCTGGCAGGGAGCTTAGCGTTGAGGGTCAGCACTGGCGTCATCTTGGTGTCACAAACGTCGCCCACCACCATGCCTTGCTGCAAAACGTGTGCACCATGAAACTTCAATTGTCTGCAGGAGCTGGTCCTGGCATTTGCTCCCTTCAAGCGTTGGAGACTGCGTCACATCCCAGGTGCGCACATCTCTATGTCTGGGTCCAACCTGGGTCCAACCGTTGCCATCTGGCGCTGAGGAGCAAAACCTTGCGTTTTCCTGCACGAATCTGCCTTCAGGACCCAAGTACATACCCTTCCTGGGCAACCTGCCTGCAATTATCAAGAATGGCAGCCCCAAGTTCATCCTGCAAAGTATCAAGGAGCACGGACCTGTGTTTCAGGTAACCCGCCTTGC
This sequence comes from Chlamydomonas asymmetrica, assembly GCA_001662385.1. Taxonomy (NCBI): domain Eukaryota; kingdom Viridiplantae; phylum Chlorophyta; class Chlorophyceae; order Chlamydomonadales; family Chlamydomonadaceae; genus Chlamydomonas; species Chlamydomonas asymmetrica. The sequence continues at coordinate 42,185 of BDDA01000689.1, forward strand.
CGTTCGCACACTGCACACACACGTACCAAGCACCTGTCCTCATGTGTCCTGCAACAAAGCGTGTTCAAATTGTATGTTCTTGGCCTTGGTCGACACAGAGCAGTGCCCGCCACACGGACACGTTGCATGGCCAGCGGAGTCACACTGCGGGTGCTGTTGTAGCAGCTAAACACCAGTGCCTGGGTTCTGACTGGGTATGCTGTGCGCTTCCATACATGCAGATGTGGTTTGGCAAGGCGCCTGTGATCGTTGTGGCTGACCCTGACCTAGTGCGGCAGGTGCGTGGTGGTGGTGGGGCGTCAGCCAAGTCCCAAGTCGTTTCTCAGGGTGTGTAGGTATGCTTATGTTTCCATCCCTGGGCCTTGGTGGCGTTTGCTGCTCGCCAACACGGCGAGCAGACACCCGCGCCGAACAGGACCCACCACATAACCTCCACACCTCCAAACATGTGTGGTGCAGGTTGGGTGTAAGCTCAGCAACCGCGGTCCCTTTATGAGCAGCGTGAGGGGCAAGCAGAAGGTGATCAGCGATGAGAGCATCCTGGGAGCAAGGTACGAAGACAGGAGGGCCCGCATGGTGCGGCATGTGTTAGCCAACCATGCAACCGCGCGTGCGGCAAGGTACTGATTCCTGTATTCGGTCCGATCGTTGCGGTTGGTCACCACGCTCATGCAATCTGTCGTACGCTTGATGCACCGTTGGTGCTATGCCGATGCGTTGCGAACCAACGCCGGCCTTGCCAGTCAAAGCTTGCCTGCAAGTATGGCTGCATAGCCTTTCCAAGCTGCATGGATTTCCTCAGCACCTTATTGTGCATGATCTGTCCCATTACGGTGCTGCTCGTTGGAACAAAGCGTGCGCTGACCTCATGGTCCTTCACTTCCACATGCACCACATTTGCCTGCCCAGCACGCACTGATCGCCACTGAATGCCACACTCCTTGCACCGCAGCGGCGAGACCTGGCGTGTTGCGCGTGCCGCCTGGAACCCCGCGTTCAACCCCGGCAGCCTGGCGGGGTACCTGCCGCTGATGCGCGACTGCGCCGACCAGCTGGTGACGCGCCTGCGCGCTGCGGCCGCCGCCGGCCAGCGCCTGGACATATGGCGCGAGCTGGGCAACATGACGCTGGCAGTGGTGGGCACCACCGCGTATGGGTGAGTGGCAGGCCTATCTGCGGAGCTCCGAAATTAACAGAAGCGCCCCCTAGTACCTGGGCCTCGAGCTGGCGCGTCAAGTGTTAGCGAAAACAGCAGTGTTTGTTACTGCTGCCACATCAATTGCATGGTCATGTCATCTATCAATCACATGGTCATGCCATCTCCTCGTCCTTGTTCGCTCCAGGGTGGATTTCGAGACGATCGACACCTCCAAGGCGCAAGCTGACTCAGCGGGCGCCACGTACGGGCGCCGCCTGGTGCGCGCCTGCCAAGACTTCTTCCTCTACACCTCCATGGCGCGAGGCTCCAAGTACGGCCGCTTCTCGGCGCTCTTCCCGGAGCTGCGCCCGCTCATCCTGTGGCTGGCGTACATGCTGCCGGACGAGCCGTTCAAGAAGACCATCCAGGTGGGTAGGCGCTTGTGCAAAAAGCATTGATGTTGATTGCATGGGTGTGGGTGTGTGAAGGCTGGGTGTGTTGCTGTGGCGTAACGGGGCCGATGAGGGATGCCATTGATGCCGAGAGGTGTTTGGTGTACTGGTGTGCTAGTGCTTGGGTGGGCGTTTCAGGAGGGGCATGAGGTGAACCACTGTGCTCGAAGCGCTTTGCGCATGCATGAGTGCATGGGAGCAGCGCTGTGTGACTCAGTAACACAGGCACCGCAGCACACGGCGAGGTTTTTGGGTGCCCACGTTTGCCGCCGGCGGTGTTATATGCATGCTGTATTGAATGGCACTGTAATGCCGGCGTTGCGACCGAGACTGCATCTATATCCTGGCCATGCACTGCGCATTTTGACTATCCTTATGAGTTTTCGCAGGCACGTGACACATTTGTGGATGTCAGCGAGGAGCTGATCCAGCAGTGGAAGACTCAGCATGCCAGCACCGCCTCAGACGCCGCCCCTGCCGCTGCTGCTGCCGCTGCCGCTGGCGCCCCTGCCGGCGATGTCGGGCCGGACAGCCCACCGGCCGTCAACAGCGGCAACAGCGTCGCTAGCTCCATCACCGTGGACGACAGCTTCATTGCGGTTCCGGAGCCTGTGAAAGACATCAAGGACAAGATCACAGACGGTTTCGGAGGCAGCATCACCGCCAGCGCCACCGGCAGCATCACCAATGGTGGTTCCGGAGCAAGTGTGACCAAGGCGAAGCGTGAGGCCGGGGCGGCTGTAGCGCCGGGCAGCTTCCTGGGCCTGCTGCTGGATGCGCGGGATTCCACGGGCCACGGACTGAGTGATCTTTCGGTGAGCGCTTATGAGTTATGACAAGAATGGTTCCCAATGTGTACTGGTACACGTGACTGTAGAGTGACGCGGTTGGGGCAGTGGTGAAGGTTGGCATTATCCTTGGCAACCAATCAAGTAATCAGGCATGCATGGAATTATGCTTGACAGGCCACCTGCCTGAACCTGAAATGCCTTACACACTGAGGGGTGGGTCACACCCGTTAGGACTGCATTTTACGTGTGCTGAGTGCATGTGCATGTGGCCGTGCGCTGGTCCATACAACAATCCCTCTCCCAGCACAGCACACACCCCTCTCCATGTGTTCCACGTGCCCGCCTTGCGCGTGTGCGCTGTGCAGATAGTGGGCCAGTCCCAGGCGTTCATCATCGCAGGCTATGAGACGACCGCCAACGCGCTGGCGTTTGCCATCCACTCCATCGCTGCCAACCCAGACGTGCAGGCCAAGTACGTGTGCATGCGTGTGCAGGTGTCAGGCTTGATCGCTGCGTTTCGCCATCTGCGTGAATGTCACGGCCCTGTTGTTGGCATTGCCAACGTTTCACAATGCTGGTCGCTGCTCCTCTATTGGCCCCCTGGATGCGTCTTGCCTGTCATAGTCAGTTTGTCACCTGATGCACGCATGCAAGCTGCATGCAAATGTGCAACCTTGTGCTTTCCTCAACACAACAGCACTCACGCCTTGGGCCCATGCTGCTTGCATGCATGCAGGCTGCTTGCGGAGATCGACGCGTTTGGTCGCGAGCGTGAGGTGACGGTGCAGGACCTGCAGGACGCGTTCCCGTACACAGAGGCGGTCGTGAACGAGTCGCTGCGGATGTACCCACCGGCGCATGCGACGACGCGGCTGACCCCCAAGGGGGGCTTCAAGGTCCGTGAGGGCTGCGGTACGGCGCGCGCTGCAGAGTCAAAACCCACACCGTGCACCGCCCATGCGACTGCCTCTGCGCCATACGAGGCCCTTCTGTTGGCGCTATGCACACACTTCTGCTGTGCTGTTCTGCTTGTATTTCCTGCGTGGCTGTGTTGCCCTCCAGGCACCACGCCTCCACATTTGGATGCAGCCTACCGAGGCCTGGCTGTATTGCTCCATGTGATGCGATTGTGAGGTGAAGCCACTGCTGCTGCTGCGTGCTTGCTTCACCCTCCCCCCAGGTGGGAGGCTACTGGATACCGGCGGATTATAACTTTCTGCTCTCCATCTACGCGCTCCACCGTGACCCCAAGGCGTGGCCCAAGCCAGAGGAGTTCATCCCTGAGCGACACATGCCGGTATGCACCGTATGCAGCAACACAGTCCCCAGCAGCACTGTCTGCAGCACTGTTTGCAGCGCTGACCCTGCAGTTTGCGCACGTGGTGCAGCGCTGACCCTGCAGTGCATGCATGTGGGTCGGTTCTTGTGTTGCTGCTGTCAGCTGCTGCAAGGAAGTTTCCATTATGGCTTTTGACAGCAAGCAATTGTCCAACGACTTGTGCTTTGCGATTGGTTGTGCTTCACAGGCACACCCGCTGCACGAGGAGGTGAAGATGCAGATCCCCAACAGCTTCGTGCCGTTCGGCCTGGGCAGCCGCATGTGCATCGGATACAAGTTCGCGCTCATGGTACGCATTAACGTATGCTAGTAGCCATGGTTTTGAGCTGGGATGTGTGGTGCCGTGCTCTTGCCCACCAGATCCAGCTCGATCGTGCTAAGTCGTGGACCGTACTTACATCCTGTGCCCCACCTGCTCATGCTTGCCCTCTGGCAAGTGGCGCCTCCTAAATCGAGCGTTATTGGCCGCGTACCACGCTGACGTTTCCTTGACTGCTAGGAATATTTCGTTCAAGCGTGATTGGCATCATTGCCCTGTCCTGTGTTGCCACACACACACCTGCCCCCCGGCTTCCGCCCCCCCCTGTAGGAGGCCAAGATGGCGCTGGTGCGGTTGTACCAGTCACTCACGTTTGAGCTGGAGGCCGGCCAGGTGCCGCTGGCGCTGGTCAACGGCATCACCATGTGCCCCAAGCATGGCGTGTGGGTCAGCGTCAAGGAGCGCTGAAGGCTGGAACGCCTGGCCATTATGAGATAGCAGCACCAGCGCTATGATATGGCAGTACACCATATACCCTAGTAGCGTCAGCTGCCGCTGGCAAGTGTACCCTGATTTGTGCCAAGTATCCTCACAGCCACGCAACCATTGCTTGCTGGCTGATTAATGCATTTGAGCGCAAGCAGGAAGGCTCCTGTGTAACATAATGTGCCATGACCGCAACGTTAGGGCGGCTTGTAGCCATGGCGCCTCGATCCTGCGGGCTGATTGTGCGTGTCATGTTCCTGTTATCAAAGCGCTTGCATGCTTTCCTGCATGCTTCAACTTTCATTAGTTCCCTGTGGATTCCACTGATCACCCTGCTCGTCAGGCACCATGCTTTTCCATGCTGTCAGCTTTTGTACAGCGCAAGTTGGTACGGCACCTCAATGCGTCTGCGAAGCTCACAACGGTCGGTTGTTCAAGGCACTGGGGTGGTTACACCTGGCATCGTTCTAGTGCCACTGACAGTGTTGCAAGCGTGCAAGTTCTGATGCCACAAAGGGGATTGCAGGATATGCAAGTGCCAAGCTGAGGGGCAATTGAGTATTGATCCAGGTTCATGGTCAGTGGGTCGACCACGCCTGAGCGTTGTATGTGGCATGGATGAAACAAAGGCCCTGTAACTCTCGCATGTGGCTACTGCCGCCTTCCATTGTGTATGGCATCGCCCACAAAGGCCGCCAGGCCGCTGTGGGACTTACCGTAACTCAACAGTGTGTTGGAAAGGCAAGGTTGACGAGGGCAAGGTTGAGGGGTGCACTACAGTATTGCTGGGGGGAACAACAGCATTCCTGAACGGCACTCCATTGGAATGTGACCTATTGGTCTTCGACACACCAGACGACCAAACATGGCCCAGTAAGCTGCCAGGCTGAACCGCAACCTGGTTTGAGAGTAGATGGCATCGGTAAAAAGCGATTTAAAACAAGCTCGAAAGAATGTGCAGGCAGGCGATGCGCACAACAGACAGCAGATGTCACACACAGCACGGGCGCGATCATGCATCAGCAGCGATGCATGACGCATGAGCCATGCGAGAGTTCTTTGGGTTGCAGGCTGAGCATTGCGCAGGTGCAACCGCTCACACGCTTGTTTGTGCGGACCATAAGGGTTTGTTGTCATGGGAAACACGCTCCTCAGCATGCTGCTGCTACACAACCGGACAGGACGCGCACAACACAACGGCGTAGGCATGGAGGAGTGCAGTCTAAGCATGCACCCACACCAACCTGGGCACATGCAGGCAGCTTGATGGCACATGCACGCACACATCCATGCAGAGCGATCATGTGCCCACCCAACCGCATGAGCTGCACACTCTGCGCACACAACGAGTTGCAGAGCTGGAGTTGCACCACAGACCAGCTGTGCAGCACGTGCTGCACGCCCAGCGGATTGACCGGGCGTGCCACAAACGAGAGTGGCCGAATGGCATCAGTGCCCGTCAGCAACGCCGCTGCGTCCTGCCGGCTATCCATCCATCTGCTGGAACTGCGGGGCTTCACTGCATACATCTGATCGGTGGTGGCGAGTACTCGGCACGGCCCCGCGCCCATCAAGCAAGCTCAGTCAGCTGTCGGGCGGACGGTTGGACAAGCTGCCACATCAGTTTGTCCATAGGTTCTGGTAGCTGCCAGGTAGCTGCTCGGGCGTGATGAGCGGACGCCTAGCAATCCAGTACGAGGCGTACCGGGTCCTCCACAATCTCCTTGACTTTCTTCAGGAAAGTCACGGCCTGCAGGCACACAATGATTCACATGTGGCAAGCACGTTGAGAGCTCTGGTGGCTTGCTTGAGCCTCTGGCTATGTCTCCCGTGTAACATCTCTTCCTCTCGTGTGAGCACCCTGGAAGCAGTGTTGCATAGGCTCCCAAGCGACCAATGATGGCACCTCGCATGCATGCATGTCCATGGCGCATGTGTCAGGAGGCTGCATCAGTGCATGCACCACCCAGCGGCCGCGCGTGCACCGTCACTGCTGAACCACAGCCGCTGCCAGCCTCCCAGGGCGCTGCGCTTTCGCACGGTGCACAATGCCAGTGCCGCTCCTCGACGGCTGGAGCTCAATGCGCAAGACGAGAGGAGTGGCGGCGACCGATGCCCACGGCAAGGCTCATCACTAGTCCTCATAACTACCCAGTAGGCTCTGTGCTGGCTGGTAAACAGGGAGACCAAGGGGGGAGATGCTTCCGCCCCCCTCGTTAACAGCAATCCTTCCACGAACGCCCGGCATTTGCAAAAAATGCCAAGCTCAACGGCACGAAGGCTCGCGCAGATGTGGGGTGTGCTGGTTAGGGCGAAATGACCCTATACGTATTCCCTCTGCTGGCTTGTCTATCACGCTTGTCTACCGTATGCTTATTATCAGGACATGCAAGATGTTGCTTGCGCACCTCGCGTCCGTCGATGAGGCGGTGGTCGTACGTGAGCGCGATGTTCATCATGGGCCGGATCTCGATCTTGCCGTTCACCGCCATGGGCCTCTCCTTGATGGCGTGCATCCCCATGATCGCGCTCTACACGCAGGATCACACGCACACACGCACTTCATGACCCGCAGGCTCACACGCTACAAACCATGTGGACTGACTGGCTATCTGCATTTACTTACGACGCTGTTGCTTGGCTTAGTGCAGCATTGCACAGTTGCACACCCGCTGCTGACTGACTGACTGACTGACCTGCGGCGGGTTGATGATGGGTGTGGACAGCAAGCTGCCGTACACGCCACCGTTGCTGATGGTGAAGGTGCCGCCTGCCATGTCGTCGATGGAGAGGGCGCTGTCGCGCGCCTTCTTGCCCAGAGCGTTGATGGTCTGCGGCGTACATGGAGTGGCGGAGTCAGACTTAGTACGATAATGCGTGCAGGCACGTCCCTCGCCAAGCTGCTGTTACCGGTTTGTGCGGACCAGGTGGCAGGCGATGCTTGGCGGAACAACATGCATGGCAAGAAGCACCGATTTACTCAGATCATATATTCATATCAGATCGCTGCATGCGGCAGTTGAAAAAGGGAGGGCCAGAACAGCAGATGCCTGTGGACGCGGATGTGGCATACGACTGCAGGCTTGCTGTTGTTCAGAGCAAGCCCATCGGCCAGGCAGAGCAGTATCATGACTCGCTGTCACAGACCCCAGACCGCTGACCGCGTGATGCCACCGTTCCCCAAGCTGCTCGAATGCAGGACAGCAGCGCATGCGCCCGCGCACCTTCTCCACGTTTGCGAACGACAGCTCATCCGCCCTGCGCAGCACCGGCACCACCAGGCCCTTGGGCGTGGCCACAGCGATGGAGATGTCGTAGTAGTCGCGGAACACGATCTCATCGCCGTCGATGACCGCGTTGACCGCCGGCACCTCCTGCAGCGCGTAGCTCGCGCCCTTGACGAACGCGCTCATGAAGCCCAGCTTGACGCCGTGCTTTTCCAAGAAGATGTCCTGCATGGGTGCGGCGAATATTCAGTACGTAAGTACATGTACTTAGTATGTCCGCACACCTCAACATATGTGTTCGTTGCTTGAATGTACAACACAGTGGCAGGGCACAGCTCATGCACAATCGGAGCTCAGAGCTCGCAAGGAGGAGGCGGGGGGGGGGGCGGGGGCGATGCTAGCCATATCGGAGCTGATGGCATGGCACCGCATGGTCTGCACACAGCGTCAGCGCGTGGGTGTGTCCCTCTCCCAAGCGGGCCGCCCCGTTCTGTTCCCCATGCCATCTGCTATTTGCACTGAGCATACATGCGCGATGGGTGCAATCAAGGGTCACGTCACGAATGCACAGGCAGTAAATGGACTAGAATGTTTGCCGCAATTTGCGCCCGCTATGCAGGTACCACTGATTTGAACGCGCTGTCGCATCCCCGTGCGTCATCCCTCGCCCCGCTGCGCTTCCCCCCTACATTCCCGCAACCCCCCAATGAATGCATGCCTCTGAGCATGCTTCCCTATCCACTCATTGATGCCTGGCCCTCTTTCTCTGCGTTGCGCGCCAAAAGGTGGTCATTCTCAGCGCCCGGCTGTGACCGAGCGTACGCGTACAGCTGACCCCTGCTCGTTGCAGTAGCCGCCAAATCATCCCAGACTCCTCGCCATCATCAGGCGCGGTTCCTATCCTCACGCATATGCACACTGCACCGCTCCACAGGAAGCACACTGCATGGCCTCACGGGAACAAATAACTCTCAACACACGGCCAACCAACCACGGCCCGCCAAGCGAGGGTGCGGATGGGTGGGCGTGGGGGGTGGCTGCTGATGGCTCACCTTGTACTTGTTCCTCAGCTCCATCACGTTGGTCATGTCCACCTCGTTGAAGGTGCTCAGCATGGCGTACGTGTTCTGCGCGCCCTTGAGGCGCTCCGCCACACGCATGCGCATGCGCGTCATCTTCACACGCCTGCCACCCCGCACACCCCGCCGTGCGGGCAACGTGATCAGCGGTATGGCTTAGCTAAGTTAGAGGAACACTTGAGTGTGGAAGCATGATTAGGCATGATGGCGCCGCCGTTGCATGCAAGCACAGGCTGGTGCATGCATTCGTAGAGCCAGGCAATGACGCCCTTCGTGCTGTGGCGTCGTATGTGCTGAAGACGGCAATGCAGTGAGGCCGCAGGCGGCAGTAACTTATGGGCCCGCATGTGCGATGGCCTGGACAGGCGTAAGGCAAGGCACCCGAATGAACATGGCATGCGGGTCAAACGCACATGACAGTGTGCTTTGCTGAAACTCGTCGCTTTCATCTGTTTGCGGGCAGCATGCGATTTGGGTCTGTTTGCAGCTAGTGCTGCACGGCTCCCAGGGCCTGCCTGGCAGTCGGGAAGCAAGCTCCTGCTCCTGTGCGGCTGCTGCCGGCCAAGCACACGGCCACCCCATGGCATGGCGTGCTCACCTCTCAGGCCGCGCAGCCGGACCGCCGGGTGCCGGTGGTGCAGGCGCAGGTGCGGCGCCCGTTGCTGGCGCTGGCGCTGGCGCAGCCGGCTGCGGTATGTACGCGCAACACAAAGGCGGCACAACATCTGAGGCGGTCAGGCGCGACCACCAAGTGGGCTGACGCTACTTCCTGAGAACACGCCACCATGAGTCGTGACAGTTGTCGGGGCAGGCCAGGCAAGCGTCAGGCAGGAACGCGTGCGTACCTTGGGTGCTGCTGGCGCTGGCTTAGCGGGCTCAGGCGTGGCTGGCTTGGCTGCAGCGGGTGGTGGGGGAGGCGGAGGTGCAGTTGCTGCCGCTGCCGGCGGCGCCGGGGCGTCACCCGCAGCGCCAAGCTCCACCACCGCCACCTGCTGGCCGACGCTGACCGAGTCATTCGGCTTGATCAGAACTGATGTGATCTTTCCGGCCTGTTTCCCGGTGTACTTGACGTCGATTGTGACCTTATCTGTTTCGATCTGTGCGATGACATCATCCTCCTTTACAGAGTCACCTGCACCCACATTTCCGTCATTTTTGTCACGGTGGTACACGCCTTGGTGCCAGGAAAACAGGCTGTGTTTGTGATCTGGCTGCTGAGAGGTTTCATACCTGGCTTCTTGAGCACGTTTGCAATCGTGCCTTCAGTAATGGACTCGCCCATAGCGGGCACGACGACAGTCGCGCTGTCCAGCAGCAGCGGTGAGAACTGAATGCTGCGAAGCTGCCCGAAAGCAGACCGTGCAAGCTCCACGTTTCTGCTTGTTTGTAGGGCATGCACATCGCTGCAAGCCGCCACCGAACAGCACACGGCGCACTTTAACACACGAACAGGCAGCATCACGCGTCAAAGCAACGCAAGCGACATTGCAGAGGCCTTCTGGGGCACAACGCACCTGCTAAGTGCTGTGCTGAGACTCAAAGCACCTGCAAGCCGCCCACAATATGACACAAGAGTTACTCACAGGTGAAGTCCAGCGGGCAACCGCATGGTTACGGAACCGCACAGGACCACAGCAACTCTTCTCACCGGTCAGGGCTGACAGCTGCTCAGGCCCCAATGTCAGCGAGGCAGGACCTGAAGCCTGTAAACGCAGCACAAGGGAAGTTTGCACGGCGCTTAACTTTCAGTCTTATGCTTTCCATCAGTGGACAGACTCATCGGCCGGAAACGTGAGACCGCGACGAGCAGGGGTCTCCGAGCTCACTCGGGCGGCAGACGCAGCCAAAGCTTGGCAGCAGCCCCGTCGCAGGGTCCGCAGGGTTGTCGCCATGGTGACTTCTTGACCAGGGGCGGAACCACTTCCGAGAGTTGAGTATCAGTGCGAACGCTTCAGAGCAGACCTTGCCACGCTGGTGACACAGTGATGGCAGAAATAAGGCAGGCCACCTGCTTTGAACATTCAATGGACAATCCTTGCGTACGCAATTGGTAAATTGGTCGCTGTGAAAGCGTCAACCCAATGTCGCAAAATTGTTCAGATGCCACACCGCCTGATGTCTGCAAGGGAGAGCAAGCTGTACATATCCTTAAGGTGCAGTGGTTTACACCAAACGCCAATAGGCCCGTCTGAGTCGTTCCCACCTGTCAACATTTGCGTATATAGCGGGCGGCCTGGCACATGTTGCATGCAAATGACTTGAGTAAAGCAACGCTGGACGCTTTTCAGGCGTTTGAACGTGGCAAGGGTTTTTTAACTAGACACGAGCTCGAGTGCGCTTGGGTGGCAGTATTCGGCATAAGACCAAGCAAGGTGCCCACTGGTCCCTGCCCCAAGAGGCAGGACCTTGTGTCACGTTAATGACACGTTCATCTTGTGTCGTTTGCATTGACCTGTGAGCTGGCACAGGAGGTTTCTGAATCAAACATCAACCAGACCAATTGGGGGTGTGCGAATTTATGAACAGGCCCAACTCGTCCGCCTTTCAGAACTGTGCAACGCCTCGGGAACACCTGGCATAACGTATGAGCAGCTGTATGCTCAAGCACAGGTGCGAAAATGTTCACATACTGTCAGCGTAGCCAGTTCCATAATCCGGGCCTGATTGACTGGAGTGCTGTTCAACACCTTTTGCAGGAGGCCTGGCGGCTACGTGACCCTGACTGTTTTGTGCGTGAGGTTTTCAAAAGTTTTGACGTACGAGGTGAACAATACCAGCAACTTGTTGTGTACATGCTTCATCAAGTTCACGGTTTCGGTGCCGGTTGCGGGGTTGACTGCTGGGAACACTGGCAATTTCCTCCATACCGCAGGGGTTGGTTACATATCACGACAAGATGCTGGAACCATTTTCAGGGCAAGCAAGCCCACCATCAACGAAATGTTGATCGAACAGGTGGGGTTGCCATGTACATAAGCGTGTTTGTAAAAGTACAGGACCAGTGCATGTGAGCTGGATACACATGTTGAAACGATAAACTTGCCTAATGTATGCGGAAAAACTGCAGGTGTTCACGGAGGCTGACGTGGACAGAGACGGACGAGTATCGGCACACGAGTTTGTGACCCTATTAAGAGGCAAACTTGGAGCTCTGTAATACCAACCTTGAGGAAGAGGCTCAGCAAATAAACCACACTGGACAAAGGCAGAGGAAAACAGCGTTCAGAGTTGGCGCCCAACATGGTGCCACTCTTGTTTTGATGAACAACAAATCACCAGAGTGCTTCAGCTGCCCAGGACCATAGGCATAGAAGCGTGCAAGGAGACACATAACGCCTGGCAAGGCTAACTTGACGTGCAAAACGTCCGACCTACCAAACAGACAACACAACCCAGAGTGTACGCACGTAACCATCCTGCAATCTGGGAGGCCCTGATACAAGTAGGTCCCTGATGAATAAAAGATACAAGTTCAAGGCAGAGGAAGAAGTGCTCCCATATGGAGCCCTACCCTTGCTTTGTGCGGCCTATGCATGGATATAAATTGGGAAGTTTCGAGCGCCAAACGAGGGAAGGTTGGTCAGGTTGTCTTGCCGTTGAGAGAGAAGGACCTTGTACAGGAACTCATGGTTGAACCTGTGCGGTGACAAGCACGATGTCAACGGCAGCACAGAGTATCGTTGCTCAACAGGAGTGACATGGAACGCCACTGAATGCCACAGCCAAGTGTCCACAGCAGCTACAAGGGCCTTAAAAAAACAAGAGAAATGCTCAGGGTAGGCCTGCATAACAACGTGCTCGCAACACCAAGAATGGTTGTGCTCATACCGGAACAACCGCAGCCAAGAGGGTGGGCTGCAGTCACGCGGTACGTGGAAAGTCTCCAAACAGAACTTTTTCCAGTGGGCGTCGTCGTGCATCACCAGGTACAGCCGCTTGGAGCACGAGCCGAGTGCCACTAGGTCCTTGGCAGCGTCAACCTTAGCAGCGATAATCTGGAGGACATCGTAAGGAAGCCTATCCCATGGGGCAGAGCACTCAGGTGCTTCATGGAGCATGTGTTTGTAATCAGGGTGTACGATAAGCGCAAGGTTGCACATTTGGAATTGGGTGTTCTCGCACAGTCAACACCGGAACCGCTGTGTTCCCCCTTGGCCTGGCGCACGCCCTGACAGATAAGTGTAGGTATTCGTCGTATCCAGGTGTGTAGTGCAGCACAAGCAGACCTTTCTCCAAGACTCAGCTGCGCTCTCGGCACGCAGGTGCGGATGCCAGTCTGCATGTGCATTGTTGAACGAGCCCATGCCGCACTTCGAGCCAGACTGCGTAAAGGACCAAGCAGTGGTCAGTGGCAGTGTCTAGCCTTACTCCGTCTTTCCCGCCTCACACATTCTCCAGGACCTCCCACTGTTCAGGTGGTTTGCTTTGCCCAAGCCTCCGCTGACTGTCTCTTTAGATAGTGCCTTCAAGCTGAACTTGGATTCTCATACCTTGCACAGCGGTAGGTTTATCACAGCAAGGCAGTATGGCACAGGCATGGCCTGCCCCCAAGCCCAAATTGACGCAGGTAAGTGGGTTTGCCTCAGGAATGTTGTTTTCTTCAGTTCATTTTTGGGCCGCGGGACATATTCACCGCGCGATGCTTGACTGCTCGCAGGAGCAATTCGATGATGCGGTCAAGACAAATATTGAAGACTTCGATATGTCGGTAGGTTCGAGTTGCGTGGGCTTTGCAGCGCGTTTGGTTCGAACCTGCATGACATGTTCAAACGATAAACCATCTCAGAGGGTGGGCAAGCTGCTGTGTCGAGAGCCCCCCAAAACGAGTGCTTTGTGCATGTGGTTTGTCTCGTTGCTGTGCAGGCGGAGGAGGCTGTCAAGGGTGCTGTAGAGGAATTTGAGCTGCAGGGTTACGATCTCTCCAGCATCATCAAGACGCAGGGCGGGATCGACTACACTACGTAAGTCTGGCCACACTGTGCTGTGAACGGATGCCTGCTTCCCAGCACGTATAACTACGATTGTCTGCAAGCTTGTGCTTGCCATCATAGCAAGCGCTGCAAGGTGGGCACAGCGCAGGTCGGCGCCATGTGCATGTCTCAAAAGACAGCTGTGTCCTTCGTCCAGCAACGCTGGCTACAGGCGTCTGGCGTGATGTGCACGCAGAAGTGCCCGACCGGTGGTGTTGTATGGCGGCTGTTCTGGTCCCCAAAAGCGCCCTCGATGCCGGGGTTTGCCCATGGGTCACACCCCGCAACGGGCTGCTGACACCAACCTGTGCTGGCTTGCCGCTCTGCTTGCAGCCACCCAGTGGCTGTGGCTTCCAGCGACCTCAAGGCCGCATGCAGCCAGCCCAGCAGCAGCAGCTCCACCGCGGCGCTCGAGTCCGCCCTGAACGCCCTGCGTGACAGCCTGCACCTCTTCCTGCAACAGGACAAGCAGCAGGAGGCTTTCGTTGTGGCCCACAAGTGCGGTGCGATGCAGAGCCTTATCACCGCATGCACCCCCCAGCCCACAAGCGCAGATGGCAGCGAGTCAAACGGTGATGGCAAGGAGTTGGCCGGTGATGTCCTGCCGGTGGCCTTGCTGCTGACCGCGCTGGCTGTCCTGAAAGACCTCTTGACCTGGGTGGAGATCCGGGACGCCTTCCCCAAGGCGAAGGGCCCGGAGCTGATGCTTGACCTGTTGCAACGGGGGAGTGCCAGCGAGGCCCAGGCTGAGGCAGCAGCGCAGCAGGGCAGCGCGGTGCAGACAGCGGTTGCGGCGGTCGCAGAGGCAGCGTGCTTCAAAGCTGAGGACACCAAGTGCAGGTGAGCGTGCGCCTTGCTGTGCATTCACCGTGGCGTGTGTGCACCGCCACGCCGGCATTCTGCCCACACACACTGCATGTCTTGCTGCAACCACTTGACTGCGAGCAACCTACGCTGCTCAGAACGCATCCCCTCTGGTGCACATGCACCGACAAGCATCCATGCATGTGTGCCGACCTGCATACATACATGGCTGCACGCAACCGTCACACGCTGTATAGCATATACTGACTGTTGTTTTGATCTGGGTCACCTGCAGGTTTGTGGAGCTTGGGTTCGTCGCCGCACTGCTCGAGGCACTCAAGGGCCCGGATGTGCCCCTGGAGTTTGTGAGGCCCGCCTGCGGTACCATCAAATCGGTGGTTACCGCCGACGATGACCGGCCGCCCTGCAGCAAGGCCTTCCTGCATGCACGCATGCTGGCTAAGACCAACGGCGCCATCCGGGTGCTGTTGAGCCAGGTCAGGCGCGTTGCGGCGGCGCAGCAGCCAGAGGTGAGAGCGCGCACGGCCGGCGCGGGCGCGGTGTGTTGGCGGCGCGCGGGTGCTGACCGCTGACTAATGCTCAGCTGCAAGGGCATTGTGGGCAGGCAGTGGGTGGCAAGGAAGATGATTCAGCGTGGGGCATGCAGCTTGCCCAACAACGGGCCAGTCCTTGGCGCTTTTGTGCCAGTGCGTTGGCTAGGCATCGTCGTCGTCACTCATGTCATGAGTGTGTCATGAGTGGCAAAAGGTCGGAGAGGGCTTGCGTCCTGACGGGCATGCGGCGGGAGGAGCTGTAGCATGCAATTGCGTGCCCGTACGCACCACCATGCCTTGACTGTGTCGACTACTTGGGTGGCAGTACATCTGGCTGCCAGCCATGATGGTGCGCATAGCTGCGTCACTAGTCACTGTCCTTTGCAGCTTGCACGCCTGGACCGCTCGCCACGCAGTCAGCAGCGTACATGTGCGGCCCCTGCATTCAGCCCCTCGCCCCGCTGGCTCGCCACACATCCTGCATCGTGTCCGATGCTGCATGTGTTGGGTGCCCAGTACCCACGCAGTTCCGGCGCTGGCTGGGTGCCCTGCCGCTCACGCTTGTGCTGCATGGTGGTGGCGATGGGGATGCAGGTGCTGACGGCCGTGCTGTCAGGCGTGCGCATGCTGGCCGCCAACGAGGAGATATGCAAGGAGTTCACCGACGACGGCGGCGTGATGGCGTGCATGGAGGTGCTCAGGTGGGGGGTGCACAGCCGTGCGATATGCGCACCTGCACATGCGCCTTGTGTACTGGCGTACCGCTGATAGCCTCTCGATAGCAACACCTAACGCATGCAACATCCCACCCTGACCGCACCAGTGCACTGCCATCCGTCCAATCGACCACCGATCATCACGAGTGGCGTACTGTTAGCGGTACAATCGTTCCTCGCCTCGTTGCACGCGTCCCTTTTCTGACCTCCTTGTGGGCGGCCTTGGGCCTCTGTGTTGGCTGGCCGAGTGTACACAACATATTTGGTTAATGTTTGGGACATAATTGGTCGGCATGCTGCTTGTTATTGATGTTGTTGTTGCGAAAAACGTTGCTCACCTCGTTTACTCCTTGTGCTGCCGCCGACAGGACCTATGCCTCCAACCGCGACGTGGTGCGCGCGTGCCTGCTGGCGCTGCGCCAGCTGGCCAACAGCGATGGCGTGAAGAAGCTTCTGGCGGAGGAGCGCACGGGCGGCATCAGCCTGCTGCAGGCCACGCTGGCGGCGCACGGCGACAGCGAGGACGTGAGCGAGGCGGTGCTGGGGCTGTTCGCCAACATGACGCTGCGCCAGCCGGAGGTGGGTGCCGTCGGTGGGGTTGGGGGTGGGACCGATCACTGGCGTCCGGAAGGTGGGTGGTGGGTGGGGTGGTGCAGATCGTTGGGGTGTGTGGGGGCGGGAGGGGATGGTGGGCAGGACCTAACCTGGTTCGCTGCCTGTGTACGCTAGGCCAGTGTGGCTGCGGCGTGCCATTGTAAAGCGTAGCCAAAGCACACCGTAGCATGGATCGACCCCTAGGCAAGGTCATAACAACAATCTTGTACGAATGGGCTACATTTTGTGCAGTGCTTGTCCATGTCCATTGCTGTGCATGCTCCGCGCCGTCCGGGTGCCTGCCCACCAGCCATTCGCGGCACACATGCACGCTGCTCCTTGTGATCTTGTGTTGGCCACTGCAATCTTGTGTATGTGCCACGATGCTGTTGGCGTGAGTTTGACTCGGCGTGCGTACCGCTGGCCTGCCCACAACATGCGCAGATCGTGACGCGCTTGGCGGAGGCAGGGATGGTGGAGACGCTGATCGAGATCATGACGGCGCACCCCGCCTGGCCCACCACCACGCGCCAGGCCTGCCTGCTGCTGCGCAACATGGTGGTGCGCAACCCCGAGCTGCGACAGCCCTTCCTGGACCACGGAGCAGAGGCGCTGCTGCGGCAGGCCAAGGCGCGCCACCCGGGCGGCTGCAAGGACGTCGGCAGCGCGGCGCTGCGTGACCTCGGCCTCGACAACTACAATGATTGAGCGCTGAGCTGCTGAGCTCTGCTGCTGCTGACCCGGTTCACAACCCGCGGCAACGGCATCGCTTGATGGTGGCTCTTGTGGCAGCTCAAGAACCGTCAGCTTGTTACGGTACCGCAGTCATTGCCGATGTCTTGATGACGTGACCCAGACGGGCTGTGGCGCAAACCGTTCCCGGCTGCGAGAGCGGCCATGGGGTTTTGCTTGGTGCGATGATTGCGGTTTGCGTAGTTGGCACTGACCTGTTTGTCGTGCATGTGTGTGTATGAGCTGCCAGCCATTGTGCAATGCTCTCGGTCTCGGTCTCGGTCTGTTATCGACAGTGTTGAGTAACCAGTCGATTTCGCTTGTGTGACTCGACACCATGAGCAACCAGAGTTGATGCTGGCCAGCTCGCCCGAGCTTTGTGTGCGTATGTGCGCTAGTCGTGATTGGTGGCGGAATAGACTGCCTAGTAGCATGACTGGGCGTGCGTTTGTATTATGCATGCAGAGAGATGCACTGTCTGACTGCACTGCCTGACCGTAATGCCTGACCAGCCGTCATGTTGTACCTGCCAGCCGTCATGTTGCCAATCAAATCACTGTTGCATGACAATGGCAGCGGCAGCACCCGCACTGTGCACTCACACAGCTTGGCCCGGATCTGCCGGGCTGGTTATGCCAGCAGGGCTGGCTGGTGGGTTGTGACTTGTGAGTTATTTCCCGTGACTCATCCCGGTGTGTTGCCAATAATGCTGCGTCGCTCATTGAGCGGGTGTGGTCCGGATTCCATTGCCGCATACGGTACCCCAAAGCAAAGCCCGTGTGTAAACTGCAGCCAGGGCCGTGTGTGGCTGCTGACGACTGGCTGATGCTTGCCTCTGCACGAAGAAAGCAGCCAAGTGTGTGCTGAATTGCAGGGCCGCAGTCCTGCCGGAGACCCGTCAGGGTCCTGTGTTCATACGCGTTCCAGTGAGATGGCATACCCCAGCGCTGCCTTTGCACCTGCCATGTATTGACGTCATCGACGTAAGCTGTGGACCTCCCACAAAGCGTGTCCATGCCCGCATCACCTGGGCTGCTCCTTGTGGGATGCTGGCATGCTGCTCACGCCTGTGCTGCTCCCTCCCACCACACATTACCAACCCCTCCTCGCCTTGCTGTGCAGTACATGGTCAGCAGACAGCAGTCCTCAACACATGCAATGACCAGCGCGGTAGAGTCACACGCACGCAAGGGCTTCATTACCCATTACACTTCATTACACTCCACAGCAGGAACACAAGCAATGGCCATCGTGGCAGAGCGCAAGCACGGAACGGAGCAGCGAGGGCTGGAAACAGTGCATAGGCGAACCCGATGGCTGCCAGCTCGCCACAGATGTGCACCTGCGCACACTCCCAAGTCCCAACACTTGTGCACGGCCGTATGCCTGCTGAGTTCACCGCCATGTCGCACGCACAAGCGCGTATCAGGGAGAGGCAGCCAGTGAGGCCGCCTGTCCTCCTTAACACTCAGCAGGTGAGGGGGTATGAGACAACACCGCACGACGACAACTGGACAGCACATCTGGCAGCCACGAGAGTTAGGACGAGTGGACAACACGCGGTTCTGCCCACATGGTGGGCGTCATATCACCACACAAACAACCGGGGGGGGGGGGGGCCC